>JAZHYW010041822.1:0-11435 GCA_037355805.1 Ixodes ricinus
GTCCAAATGAGGGGTATTACGAATAGCATTCTTTGGATACTTCACGCACTTTTCGTCTATGTATCTATCTATCTATCTATCTACATATCTATCTGGCTATCTAACCTCTTACGCCGCGGGTCGATAAATAAATAAAAAAATCAGCAGAACCCATCCTTTGGGAATGATTATCTACGTCAATGCGAATAGCATCAAACGGTGCGGAGTTTTGACGCGTTCGTCAGGTGGCCGGCACACTCTGAGATACGCCAGCCCACTCTTGAGGCGATTCTAAATTTGTTGACACTTTCACAGCTCTGCGCACGATCTCCGCAGCTCAGCACGTGCGTTTGTGTCACTTAGGAAGGCGAGCAAAGCACGCGCCATACGCACAAACACTCAAAATGGTACCGACCAGACTTTCTGGCGTCTCAGCTAGTCTCAACCAACGGTACTCTAAACGGTTGTTTATATCTTTACCATAGGACGCGCTTACAGCGCTGTCACAGCTACCGGTGCGCGCGCGTTCCATGCACGAGGGCTCATTCCGCTCTCGTGAGGCTGAGCTAGAGGTCTCCCGAGCGCAGGAGAGGGTGAGCTAGAGGGAGAGGGTGAGCGCGGGAGAGGGTGAGCTAGCCCTCGTGCATGGAACGCGCGCGCACCGGTAGCTGTGACAGCGCTGCAAAGCGCGTCCTATGGTAAAGATATAAACAAATGTTTAGAGTGCGGTGAATGACTGCCTTCATAGCTCTGTGGTTAGCGCGTCTGCCTGCTGATCAAAGGGTCAACGGTTCGAATCCCAGCCGGCGCCGGTCTTTTTTATTTATTTATCGACCCGCGGCGTAAGAGGTTAGATAGCCAGATAGATATATAGATAGATAGATAGATAGATACATAGACGAAAAGTGCGTGAAGTATCCAAAGAATGCTATTCGCATTAAAAGACCGGCGCCGGCTGGGATTCGAACCGCTGACCCTTTGATCAGCAGGCAGACGCGCTAACCACAGAGCTATGAAGGCAGTCATTCAACGCACTCTAAACGCCTGTTTATATCTTTACCATAGGACGCGCGTTACAGCACTGTCACAGCTACCGGTGCGCGCGCGTTCCATGCCTATCCGCTGAGGCTTGAGCACGCTTGCTAGCTCACCCTCTCCCCGCGCTCGGGAGAGGGTGATGTAGCGGCCGTGCTCAGCCTCACGAGAGCGGAATGAGCCCTCGTGCATGGAACGCGCGCGCACCGGTAGCTGTGACAGCGCTGTAAAGCGCGTCCTATGGTAAAGATATAAACAACCGTTTAGAGTACCGTTGGTTGAGACTAGCTGAGACGCCAGAAAGTCTGGTCGGTACTCATTTTGAGTGTTTGTGCGTATGGCGCGTGCTTTGCTCGCCTTCCTAAGTGACACAAACGCACGTGCTGGGCTGCGGAGATCGTGCGCAGAGGCTGTGAAAGTGTCAACAAATTTAGAATCGCCTCAAGAGTGGGCTGGCGTATCTTAGAGTGTGCCGGCCACCTGACGAACGCGCATAACTCCGACCGTTTGATGCTATTCGCATTAACGTAGATAATCGGTCTGCCCATGCGCCCATGGATTCGCCGATTCTCGAATCGACGTCGCCGACACTACACCGTGTTGGCTGGGAAAGGGAAAGCGAATGGTGCCGGGTCTGCTGTTCAGCGTTCGTTCCGAGTTTGATCATCAAACCATGCAAAGAGCATGGCGTTTTCCACCACGTGCGCCTCCGATTTTCTGAGACGTAGGTGCTCGTCGACCTGCCAATGGTGTGCCTGCCCACTGTACTGCCACGGCTGCCGTTGCCACGGGAGGAAGACAGGAGAGGTCCGGCCGTTCGGTAAATACTTTATTAGTAAAGTATTTGCGTTTGGGTTAGGCTCGTGCGAAGAGGCCTAGCCTCCTCGTATTCCTCCCGTTTTCAGGAAGCTCTGACCTGAATAACAGCAGAGGCCAGATGGATGCGAACAGAGCACATGTGAGAGGCTGCCTGGACCCACGGGGTGAGCGCGCTCCAGACCTCCGTCAGTAACAGAAGCAGAAAAAAAGCATTCCCTAACAAACAAAAAAATAAAAACGGACGAAAGCGGTCTGGAATAGGTCATATGCCGGAGTTTTGTCGCTTCCTTCACATTTGAAGTGTCCGTTGGATCAGTCATATGTCCATCTTACTCCACGTCATGGCGTGGACTCCCCTTCTTCCGCGGGGCAGGCAGCAGGCTGAGAAGTTCTCCGGGAAAAAGGGGGTGCTTTTCCGCGCAATTTTTTTTTACACCGGCAATTATCAGTAGTTTATTTTAGGGGGTACATTTTACAGCTATGTATATCGCCATGTGTCCGTCGCTGTGTGTCAATGTCAATCACTGTGCTAGCGTAGCCGTGTGCTCCTCGCCGGTACCACGGCGCATGCGCCGCGCGAGCACAAATCTGAAAAACAAAATGCTTGTGCCAGCTGCGAAGTTGTGGGGGTAGAACCCAGGCCCCTGTGCTTCTGAAGCAGTAATCCACTCGGCCACGAGTCTTCTCTCTTTAATACATGGAAATAAAGCCTGGTGGGACATCTGCAAAATGGCAGGCTGCAGTGGAAGCAGACCAAGCGGACGTAAAGTGATCGATGCCGTGTTACCTTCTCGCCAGAACTAGAGATTGAAGCTAACAAAAGCATGCTGGGATTCCATTTCCCATGTATTTTGTCAATAAAGGCAAAGTGGGCGTTATTTTGTTTACATGCCACTACTAGAAGCTCGTTACATGGCACGTAAACAGTGTCTCGGTAAAGATGATGGCCCAGCGAGAGAGGGGGGCTCCCCCCCCTCGAATCTTACCAGGGGGGGCACGAAGCCCCGATGCCCCCCCCCCGTAGTCTACGCCTATGCTCCACGTGATCTGGCTTCCTCCCATACCCACGCGCAGAGAGCGGGGTCGGGTGATGAAGGGCACTTGACTGTTCCAGCAAGTGCGCAGGCCACCGCTCTGCCAGCTTGGGGGTGCATACGTTCGAGGAATTAGGCATACAGCCCTCCACCCTCAAGTTCCAAAGCTATTCGGCCCACGCGCTTACGTGACTTGGGCAAGATCCTTAGATGAAACGGAGCCTATGAGGGGCAGGCAGTTCCATGCTCACGTGCGCTAGCCTTGGTAATACTTGACTGATTTCAGAGAGGATTTCTGCTGAGTAAAAGTTAAAGGGAACGGTGACATTGACCTTTCACATCCCACGTGGACGATGGTACTAGCATATAGACATGTCTTTTTGCCCACGCATCGCTTTTGTTCAATGAATGCGGACAACTGGTAGAAGAGAACTGGCATTCAAATTTCAACGACACTTTTGTAAATTACCCATCTAAAGTGAGATAAGCCGTTATTCTAAAGCTAAAGGGAGATGAGCCGTTCTGCATGCATCCACCAGCTGTCACATATGATATACGGCGGCCCGTACATAGCTCTATACTGTTAGCGCGAACAATGGCGATCGCCAGATGTTTTTGTTTTCCAAATAACCAGTGCTCTGAAAAGTGCTAACTTGGAGCACTAATCTAAATATAGTAAAAGGAATAACACTAGGAGTGCCCTTGACAAAACTCTGGTTAGGTCTAGTAACTATAAATGGCAGAGGCAGAGTACAGTTGTAGCCAGAGTATAGCCTTCCGTTTCCTTTCGCCGCCAACTCCTCATTGGCAGAGAAGGGGTCACATGAGCCAAATATGACCTGCTCCCTTGCGGGGAAAGCGGCCTTGTGGAGGAAGCTACGGGTTTGGGGATGAGCTAATGAACTCTGCCTTCTCAAGGATGCCTTTTCCACAGGATTTTGAGAAAGGATGTAACGTTGAGCACACTGTGGCTTAGTTTCTTGAAAGAGGTTAAATTTCCTAACTTGCAAAACCTCATGGAACATGTATTTGCTCTATACGGCAGCAAAGCCTTCAGTAGAACGGGTATTCAGTGTAATGGGCAATCTGTGGACGGATGAAAGGATCTGGACTAAACGTCCCAATGGTCAAAACAGAGCTCTGCGGCATAATCCCCCATACAGCTGTGAAGAGTTTGTGGGGATGGCGAAACAAGACAAACAGTTCTTGTGTGTAATTAGGTCCAATGCTAAGTACACATTTAAAACGTGAAAATAGGCTGACCAGTCAGATATGATATGTTATTCGTCATGTTTTCATTTTCATCCTTTTTGTCCTGTTTAGTTGTAACTTGTGAACATGATATTCCCGTTTCAGTTAACCTAATTTAGGATTCCTTCTGCATTTTCTTGGGTTGGATGTTGTTTCTGTCAGTGTTGTTTTGTTTGTTATTTTGCATCAGTTATTTTAGGACTTCGTCTAGAAATATAATATGACAAGTGTAGCAACGTCAACCTCGTCCTACTTAATCAATTTTATGTTGTATATTGTATTATATTATGCTGTATCACGTTTACTTTGTCTACACGTCTAAAGACGCCTGTGAAAATAAACACATTATTGCAAAAAGCAAAAAAGACAAACGTGAATAATTGCAGTATTGTCTAGTTTCTTTATAAAGGTACAGCGTTTTCAGATAAATCAGATAAAATCTGTAAAACACTCGCCGGTAAAATTTTGCCCATTCGGGTTTTATCCGGAAAACTCAGAATTTCGTGTACCATAAAAGAAAGCTTGGAAAAACTACGAATCTACGGTGAAAAATGAACTCAGAAGAGGCAGAACCCCGACGTTTCTACTTTAGCTCAAAATCATAGCTGCCCCCCCCCCCCTGCGAGGTAGGTGGCATGTTTTAGGCGGCCCGCAAAAATCGGTTCTCAACGTATCGTGCTGCAATTTACTACAGAGATGCAAGCAGGTGGTGCAAGTTTGCAGTGAAAAAATTAAGAAATTAACTTACCCACCGTAAAATTCCTTAATCGCCCAAATGGAAGAGGTAAATGGTGAAGAGCATGAGCTAGGCTATCCTTGGGGATGAAACAGCTAGCAAACCTTTATCAAAATAAAAAATGAAAGCCGTTTACAACTCTTTATAACGCCGAATTAGAGTGCAGCTCTTGAGGAGGAGGAGGGGAGGGTACGGAGAGGGGGCTATGCCCTCCTCCTCTCCTGCTCACCCCCATTTAGGGAAAAATTTTCCTCAAATTTAGCGGAAAAATTCCCCGCTAAATTTAGTGGGAAAATTTTTCTGCTAGATTTAGCGGGGAAATTTTTGCACTAGATTTAGCGGGTAAAGTTTTCCGCTAAATTTAGCGGGTAAATTTTCCGCTAAATTTAGTGGGTAAATTTTCCGCTAAATTTAGCGGGTAAATTTTCCGCTAGATTTACGGGGAAATTTTTCCGCTAGATTTAGTGGGGAATTTTTTCTGCAATTTAGCGGGGAAAATTTTCTACTGAATTTAGCGGTGAAAATTTTTCTGCCAGATTTAGCGGGGAAGCTTGTTCTGCTAAATTTAGCGGAGAATTTTTTTCCGCTTAAATTTATCGGGGAAATTTTCCGCTAAATTTAGCGGGGAAAATTTTTGCCTGATAGCGGGGGTGCTAGATTTAGCGGGGAAATTTTTGCCATGCGGGTAAATTTATGCAGCGGGAAAATTTTTCCGCTAAATATAGCGGGGAAAATTTTCCGCCAAATTTAGCGGGAAATTTATCCGCATCAGTCACACGCTGCGGAATTTACCCAGTCACGGTGCCGACGCCGCCCGGCCGGAAACGGGCGCCTAAGAGCTGCGCTCTAAAATTAATGATAAACGCGGGCACCCGCTACAAACCACCTGACAGGGAAACATATATCGCGGACACGACAACAACGCCATAAACACGCGGGAATACGCTACGAGCTCCTGTGTCACGGAAAAAACCCGCAGACTGCAGATGCAGCAGATCCGTGTTTTACGGTACGATAAACACGCGGAAACCGGCTACGGGAACCGTTACCACGCGTGCAAATCGCGGACAAAAAATGCCGGACTCGCTACGAACTCGCATGTCACGGGAACCGATATTGCGCGCGCAGATCGCGGACAGAAACGCGGGAACCATCTGCGAACTCTGCTTGTCACGCACACACCGGTACCGCGCCATATCGCGCGGTTGTTGCGATTTCCGTTGGATATCGCGTGATGTCCGACGGGAATCGGGGTGGCGATGTTTCGGAACTTACAGATATTTAGCCAGAAAAAAGCAGGATGGGCGATCTCTCGGGGAGGGTAGCCTCTATAAAGTTTTACGGTAGATAAAAAAATTTTTGTCCAGGGCAATTTTTGCCGTTACTTCGCGGTGATGCACGCATAGCGAGTAGTGCAGCTGACGGGTGGCATACGCCTCGTCGAGGGAGTAGGTAGCGCCGGCCGGTTCGGGCTATAATAGCAGACAATCCAGCAAAATAGCCCGAATCGGCCGGCGCTCCTCGACGCGGCGTAGGCCAACTGTCGGCTGCACTACTATCCGCGTGCATCGTCTGCTAAGTGGAACGGCGTTAATAGCGCAAAACGTTTTTTTTTTTTTGAACGAGGTAAGCTTGTTGTTTAATGTTTCCACTTCAAACTTTCACCACCTGCTTGCACGTGCACTCTATAGTAAATCGCAGCGCGATACGTTGAGAAACCGATTTTTGCGGGCTGTCTCAAGTGCCCTAAGCGGGCAACTCCAGCTTCATTTTTGATATTTAGAAAACTATGCCGCCCTCTTCAGTATCAAATAGGAAGACCCATGTCAAATATTACGATCTAATTCCCGTCTATATATTTAATAAACTGGCCAGCAAACTTTCAGATGAGCCACAAGTCGCCGAAATCTGCCAACTCTAGCGTGCGACGCGAGGCGCAATCGTCAGCGCAGTCAATGCGACGGAGCTGGAGCGGCCAACGTTGAACCAACTACGCCAAGAGCATGACTGCGCCATTCTCGCGTTTTGTTTCGTTTTTACTTCTCAAGGCGAAATTGAACGATGAACGTCATGAGCTTCTCCTCCCGGTGTTGGCTCTACGGCGTCCACGTGATCACCGTAACGCGGATGCGCTAGTTTGCGCCGCCCTGCGCGCTTATCGCATGTCCGGGTTTCCCCGCCCCCCCCCCCCTCTCTTTCAGGTGTTCCCCTCTTCCCCATCTCCCCCGGGCCATCACCGTCCACGCCATGCGAAGCGACCTGCCCTGACCGGCCCGCGTCGTTGTGTCCTCGTAGCTCGCGCCCCACGAACGTCACAAGACCACGTGGTTCCCGACGTGGCTTGTAGCTCCATGACTTTGGGGCCACGGAGACCAATGTTGCCTGGTTTCCGGCCGAAGTTTCGGTTTCGGTATCAGCTGATGCTTAAATTAAGATTACACCAATAATATTCCACACATTTCAAGGCGAATCCGAAGACGTAGAGCTGTTGAAGTAGTGCTGGGTGAATTGGAATCACATGTAAGCCTAAATTTTTCGGAATTGAGCGGAGTTGGCCTTTTAAAAGCGTTGCGTTGAGACACATGCTGTAGATACACTGTGCATTGCAGTTGTTCACGTCGTCAGTCGGGAAACAGCAAATCGGCGGCTGCGTAAGCTTCGGTGCTGCACAGTAGAGCACATTTTCCGAATCGGAGTGGCCACTCACTTCGATTATGGTGAGGCGACGCAGCTGTGCGGCCGGTTCCGCGTCCTGGATTCCCTCAGTTGCCTTGCTGCAAATGGCCCGGACCAGCTCCATCAGCTGATGCCGAACTCTCAGCGCATTGGGGTCTGCAACGACAGATTCCTGTCGCGAGCTCCTTCCGCAGTGTTCTTTTTGCTCAGAGTAGTGTTCCACCCACATTCATTATTCTAGCAACACTTCAAATCCGAGTCCTATCGACCTTTCGAGCACGGCATAAAGAAAGAGAGACATATGCCGGGTGTTTCAACGAACTTTAAAAAAATCGGCCTAAAAATAGGGGTGGTTCAGAAAAAAGAAAAAGAAACTCCTTTCATGAAACAAAATGTCAGCTGCGGCGGATGTCAGGACTTGCAAACCAAACACACATACTAATTAGCAATATAATTAACTAACATTCACTCATTGACTTCTTCAGTAGTGAAAATTTAAACGTATGGTTTCTTTATTAGAAACGTTACGAGCACCATCGGAAAGCACTAAATCATCTCATTTTGGAAAGATGTACGGCATTTTACAAAGCGTTCAGAAAAAGAGCCCAACTTGGAAACAAGTTCGTCCGCTTCTTTTGCAGGGGTTCAGTGGTGACGTCAGAACGATCAGCCGAGCTCCGTGATCGGTCTCCGATTGGAAGGATACTGGCCGAGGCCACGAAATGCAAGTGCGCCAGACTTCCTTCGCAGGACCGCAGGCCTTCCTGCCGAAAGGTGACCCCTGCAGCGCACGATGCGCTTCCGATCAGAGACCGAAAGTCTTAGATGCGCGAGCGTCGCTTGCTCGGGTCTACGTCCCGCGGCCTTGTAGTCCGCACTCGCAACTACGCACGACGCAACTCTCCGCCGTCCCTCTGTCCAACAGCTGGGCGTTACTCTCTCCGCGCTCTCTCTCTCTACCAGCTGCGTGCACTGCGCGTGCGTTCGCTTGTACTCACACCGCGCGCGCACGCGCATCTCCCCTCTGGTCTCCTCTCCTTCAAGTGTGAATCAGGAATAAACGGTGAGCGGCGAGCGTTCCAAGTTTCTCTGCCGCGAGCAGCGGCTTGAAGGCTCGCGTGGGGGCAACGCTAGAGGCAGTCGGTGGCGCCATCTCTCGACGTCAGCACGCAACTGACTCTTTCCTCGGAACCAACACGATGCTCCGCATCACCCCATAGTTCCCCTGGGAAGATGGTGTAATACTTTTTTTTTTTGTGGATTGATTTAGAGATTTTTTTATGGTGCTCAGAAAGTTTGTAATTGGTACCATATGTTTGTTTTCACAAATCAAAAGTTTATTGGTAAATTTCAGATAATCATTTTGGTTAATTAGTATGTTTCTTTGCAATCACCGGCATCCGCCGTAGCTGGCAGCTTGTTCCCGAAAAAAGACGTTAAATTTTTTTCTCGACCATCCATCCTATCGATAGGAAGTTTTGAAAATCGTCGCTGAAACACCCGGTATACAACCGGGATGATGATGACGAGGTTAAGGAAGAGCAACCTAGTCATTCCCGTAGAGAGATGCGAGTGATAGCGAGCACGTGCAGGTCTGTGCGCCCGCCTCTTCGCACCCTGTAGCGCAAATGCGACTGCCGACTTTCCGAAAAGATACCGACAAACAGCCGTCCGTGTTAAAAATACAAAAAACATGCTTAAAAAAATCGAAAGGCACCGATTTCTGTCATGTTTTCTTCCAGCTACAAGACTGTTTTTTCTCAATACCCTCTCCCTCTTAGACTCGAACCCACAACTTCGGCATGATATCGTTTCACCGATAATCGCCGATGGTATGCCTCTAGAACCTCCCTTCTGATCTGACGGGAATTTTAGTGAGACCGTTTTTATCCCCGAAGAAAACGCCGCACCTGCGCATGCCCGCCGCCAGCCTTATCTGCATAGTTCAAGGTCTTGTGGGGGATTACGGAGCGCTATCCGGGTGCTTAGCGGGCTGCGGAAACGGTCTACTACAATTCCCAATAGGGAATTGTAGTAGACCGTTTTTCTCCTCCGCTACGGTATCCCGGAAGAAAACGCCGCACCTGCGCATGCCCGCCGCCAGCCTTATCTGCATAGTTCAAGGTCTTGTGGGGGATTACGGAGCGCTATCCGGGTGCTTAGCGGGCTGCGGAAACGGTCTACTACTATTCCCCAATAGGGAATTGTAGTAGACCGTTTTTCTCCTCCGCTACGGTATCCCGGAAGAAAACGCCGCACCTGCGCATGCCCGCCGCCAGCCTTATCTGCATAGTTCAAGGTCTTGTGGGGGATTACGGAGCGCTATCCGGGTGCTTAGCGGGCTGCGGAAACGGTCTACTACAATTCCCCAATAGGGAATTGTAGTAGACCGTTTTTCTCCTCCGCTACGGTATCCCGGAAGAAAACGCCGCACCTGCGCATGCCCGCCGCCAGCCTTATCTGCATAGTTCAAGGTCTTGTGGGGGATTACGGAGCGCTATCCGGGTGCTTAGCGGGCTGCGGAAACGGTCTACTACAATTCCCCAATAGGGAATTGTAGTAGACCGTTTTTCTCCTCCGCTACGGTATCCCGGAAGAAAACGCCGCACCTGCGCATGCCCGCCGCCAGCCTTATCTGCATAGTTCAAGGTCTTGTGGGGGATTACGGAGCGCTATCCGGGTGCTTAGCGGGCTGCGGAAACGGTCTACTACAATTCCCCAGTAGGGAATTGTAGTAGACCGTTTTCTCCTCCGCTACGGTATCCCGGAAGAAAACGCCGCACCTGCGCATGCCCGCCGCCAGCCTTATCTGCATAGTTCAAGGTCTTGTGGGGGATTACGGAGCGCTATCCGGGTGCTTAGCGGGCTGCGGAAACGGTCTACTACAATTCCCCAGTAGGAGTTGTAGTAGACCGTTTTTCTCCTCCGCTACGGTATCCCGGAAGAAAACGCCGCACCTGCGCATGCCCGCCGCCAGCCTTATCTGCATAGTTCAAGGTCTTGTGGGGGATTACGGAGCGCTATCCGGGTGCTTAGCGAGCTGCGGAAACGAGTCTTCTACCAACGAGGTAGTCGCCGTTGTCTCGCCACTGATATCCCCGATAGAGGACGCCGCGGCTGCGCATGCGCTTATAAGCCTCCTCCGCATAGTTCAGGTGTCCCTGGGGGGATTGCAGGCCGTAGCCGGGCGCTTAGCGGGCCGCGGCAGCGCTTACTGCAATGAGGATCAATCGTCCTTACAGTGGCCCAGAAAAGATTACGGACCTGCGCACGTACCCGCCGGCAGCCTTATCTGCAAGTGGTTGAGGTCGTCGTGGGGGGTGCGGGCATATCCGGGTGCTCTAGCGAGGCTGCGAGCGGTCTACTACAATGGGAGTTGTAGCTAGGCCGTTTTTCTCCTCCGCTACGGTATCCCCGAAGAAGCCGCCGCAGCTGCGCGCCTGCGCGCCGCCAGCCTTGTCTGCATAGTTCCAGGTCTCGCGGGGGATTACGGAGTGCTTATCCGGGTGCTTAGCGGGCCGCGGAAACGGTCTACTACGATTCCCCATTGTCTCGCGCGTTAATAGGGAGCTGTAGCTGATCGTTTTTCTCCTCCGCTACGGTATCCCCGAAGTTGACAGTCGCAGCTGCGCGCATTGCGCGCCGCCAGCCTTCTCTGCATGGATTCAAGGTCGTGTGGCGGATTGCGGGGCGCTATCCGGGTGCTTAGCGGGCTGCGGAAACGGTCTACTACGATTCCCCATTGTCTCGCACGTTAATAGGGAGTTGTAGCTGAACCGTTTTTTCTCCTCCGCTACGGTATCCCCGAAGAAAACGCCGCAGCTGCGCCCATGCGCGCCGCCAGCCTTCTCTGCATAGCGATTCAAGGTCTCGCGGGGGATTGCGGAGCGCCATCCGGTGCTTAG
>JAZHYW010041823.1:0-19576 GCA_037355805.1 Ixodes ricinus
TACTCTGTTTCACCTTATGCTGTACCGCAGCGAAGGCTAGAAGCGCGAGCTAGCGTAAACAGCTGCCCTTAAAGGGGTACTGAAACAAAAATTGAAGTTCTCAAATTTCGTTCGGAAATGGGTCAAGCATGACGTGTAATAACCGTAATTCATAATCGCACGTTTGTATTTTGAACGATTGGCTATATTTTTCGTTTCAAACGGTGCACTCGAGCGAGCGCTCGGAGAGAAGCGAACAGAGGGCGCGATGCGTCATGGGATATTCGGCGCAAACAAAAACAGAAAGAAAAGTTTCCCCGCATTCGTGACGTAGCAAGGCTGGCGGGATTATGAGCTTTGCCCTTGGTGGCGTTGTCAGCGTTGTGGTGGTGTCAATAGCGTCAGCGCGTTACAACTGAGCCGTTCGAAGTGCCCGAGGGGTGACGAGCGTGTGGCTGGCCCAAGAAGCACGTAGCTTCCACAGCACTGTCAGCTTAGGGCTGAACGGGGTGGGGAAAGCAACTTTTGTCCGAGTTTTGAGCGACTGGCTAATCTTCTAGGGGGAGAATGGCTGCATCCGGCTGCACAAACGAGGGTCCGAGAAAGAGGAGAGTCCACCCTTTCCGTCTTCTTGGACTGTTTGGTTCAATGCGCGATTTGTGAGTTGAGGAGGAAAGCTAAGAAGGAAAATGTTGAAATGCCAAAGAGCGGCGCTGTGCCAGAGGAATCTGCTACGTCACGACTACGTAGCAGATTCCACAACGTTGCTAGACTACCTCCCAAATAGGCTCCGCATGCATCCACCAGGTGCACATTGGAAGATCGTTTATTTAGCTTTAAAATTAGTTTTCTTATGCCTTTCAACGGAAGACTGGTTTTTTTGAGGTTAGGGTGCAACATGCAACACATTCAAGCTAGAAAATGAGCGCTGAAATTTCGTTTCCCTACCCCTTTAATGCACGAGAGCTTGTGCCGCCGAGATGTTCCCTAGAGCAAGAAGCTCGGGCTTGTAGCCCTTCCTGCGGCATATCATAAGGTTAAATAGAGTATTAGCCTCGAGATCGACCTAGAGGTGGCGGTACTGTCGCGCTATCATCATCATCAAAGCGGGGATAGAAGCACGGCCGCCCCATAGGCTCTCCACGTTCGCGCGCGAGACGGCGTAGATTCTTGCGTTTATTTTGTCGCATAGTGTCGGTGGAAAAACAATTATAGCGGAAAATGGTGCGGTACCGTCCGGTGCTTCAGTGAAGATCGAATTGTGTTACCAGCGTACGACTTAAATTTAAATAATCGCTCGTGGGGATGCGTCGTCTGCTCTAGGCAGACGTTGGGAAGCATGGATCACCACGACGGATGCCTGTCTCCGGTTGATCTGCTCTATTTATGTTATATATATATATATATATATATATATATATATATATATATATATATATATATATATATATATATATATATATATATATATATATATTATTAATATATGTATCGGTTTACCAGCGTGGGAGTTCTCCAAAACATTGAATTCCGACCCGGATAACATAAAAATGGTACTGTGGGCTGTGAAATTGCAGGTTCGATGGATTTTTTTAACTTTTAGCTTTTGCAGTAATATAAATATTTAACATGAAGAGAAGTCAGTGCTGTATCAAAAATTGCCGTGCTATTAAGTTCCTCTGCAGTCAATGTTTCCCTTTACTGTGCCACGGTGTGGGTAAGTTTTTCGGAGTCGGAACAATTCTACTACGCTGCGATGAGGAGAGAGTGCCTCTTCTAGTTACGATCCGCAAACTGCACATCGGCAGCACAACTGAAACAAGTGAAACAGACTGTTGTAATATATCTGCCGCGAGTGTAATGAACAAGAGTAACCGAGTAACGCAGCAACGTTGGTGTTATTAAACTATCTTCTCTGCAGTGCGGGTTCACCCGCTTCAATCTTCTTGGTGAGTGCCGCGGATGTCAATAGGCTAATATTATAAGTTTCTGGCTAAATAATCTTCTATTCAAACACAGTAGACTCTGCAACTCCAGCAAACAACCCGCACCACGATACAGACAGCATCGGCCGCAGCGACACTCTTCTACTGAAGTAGGCTAGCTACCTTCACGAGACTTTCCGATCACCCTCCGCCCTCACCTAACGCATATCGGGACTGGGCAGTTCATCGATTAATCTTTAGATTATTCCAGTAATGCTCTGATTGCGATTTTTTTTTGCCGTTTGATCGGAATCTTGTGCTGGAGAAAGTCAGCAAAAAGTAAAAGATGTCTGTTCTAATATGTTTGACGTCTTTGTCTTTTATGACACAGGCTTGCACGGTAAACCACTTCAACGTGCTTGTGATTGTCACCGAGGGTGATTATACTGTTCAAATAATAACTGAAAAATTACTTCACATTAAAACGCTTCCCGTGTTAATATTTAGGCGTCACAACGAGAAGTTTAAAATTGGAATGCAATGTGCCATTTATGACATAGTAAAAATAGTAAAAAATGTGTAGTTTTAACTTCTTTCGTGCAATATGACCGGCGAAAAATCAACGAACGGATTTATCGGTTGGTTAGTCTATTAAAGGGTAGCGATCAGTCGGGTTAATTTTCTAATCAAACCACAGCTCCAATGAGCATTCAATGTTTTATGAAAGCTATTGCTCGTGCGAGAAAACAGAAATACGTGGGACAAGCGGTTGTATACGAACCAACACACTAAGAATATGGAAGCTTCCGACTTAATAATAATCGCTTTGCTGTATTTTCACGCATGTGAAACGATACAACACAACCTTTACTCAGAAGAAACGACAATTAAAACATCAAACATTTAATAAGGAGGGTCAAGCTCAGCCAGAAACGGGCTTGTGTCGTCGATGTCCACACTTCTGAACGTGCGCCCGTAGCAGACGACGCACGGCGGTATCCCCGCTTTCGCAAGTTTCCAATTTCGGCCGCACGGTGGCGACACGGTTCGATCTCGAGGCGAATAGCTTCAGACAAAATGTGTCAAATGTGGATGACGTCACCAGCACCTTGCTAGCTCCAAGCGCAACGTGTCATTAAAAAAAAAAGAAGATTGAAAAAAAAAAGCGGACCGGAAGACACTTAAAGGCGGTCGTACCTGGGGCTATCCCCAAGTACGACGGCATTTTGTTGGCATTAGGAGACTGCCTTTTGCCTCGTGCTTGTTTCATGTCCTGTCTTTGGTCGCTTGCCTCCGAGTCTGAAATCGGTTCAGCTTTGCCCTGCAGTCTGACGATCCCCAGTTCCGTAGATTGTTCCGGCGACAAATATTTTCGAAGGTTTGAAAAATGTATTTGAGTTACTGAGTACAAGATAGTGCAAAACGTAATTAAGATAGAGTAGTGTAAATGAACCGACCACTTGGGCCAAATCTCTTCTCCATGGTGATCCGTTCGCTGTCAGTTCGGCGAGCCAAACGAGCCACTTCCGGGATGACCTCTACCCTTCCTGAAGCCTGCAGATGGGAACGTTCGTCCTTACCCGTTCCCAGCCTTGGAAACCGCCGAGCCAGCCGCCCAGTCAGCCTTCCCTAATCCCTAATCCCTTTCCAAGACCGCTCCTCCGTGCTCGGACCGAGAAGCCGGACAAGCTACCTTCGCCATTCTTTCACCCCCGTCTACGTGTGTCCTTCGCGTCAGTAGACAAGGGCGCTCCCTTGCAACAGCTGATTTTCCCCGTGTGGTCCTGTGTGTGGTTGGGGGCTGGGTTTGTGCGCGGGAGGGAGGAGCCCACGGAACCGACTCGAGGGAGGTGCGTGCCCATGAAAGAGGCGAACTTCTGCAAGAGTAGTCTTCCTGCTTTGTTTTGCTACCTGTCCAAATGTAAATTAAAGGGGTACTGAACCAAAAATTGAAATTTTCAAATTTCGTTCGGAAATAGGTCAAGCATGACGTGTAATAACCGTAATTCATAATCGCACGTTTGTATTTTGAACGATTGGCTATATTTTTCGTTCCAAACGGTGCACTCGAGCGAGCGCTCGACGAGAAGCGAACGGAGGGCGCGATGCGTCATGGGATATCCGGCGCAAACAAAAACAGAGAGAAAAGTTTCCCCGCATTCGTGACGTAGCAAGGCTGGCGGGATTATGAGCTTTGCCCTTGGTGGCGTTGTCAGCGTTGTGGTGGTGTCAATAGCGTCAGCGCGTTACAACCGAGCCGTTCGAAGTGCCCGTGGGGTGACGAGCGTGTGGCTGGCCCAAGAAGCACGTAGCTTCCACAGCACTGTCAGCTTAGGGCTGAACGGGGTGGGGAAAGCAACTTTTGTCCGAGTTTTGAGCGACTGGCTAATCTTCTAGGGGGAGAATGGCTGCATCCGGCTGCACAAACGAGGGTCCGAGAAAGAGGAGAGTCCACCCTTTCCGTCTTCTTGGACTGTTTGGTTCAATTCGCGATTTGTGAGTTGGGGAGGAAAGCTAAGAAGGAAAATGTAGAAATGCCAAAGAGCGGCGCTGCGCCAGAGGAATCTGCTACGTCACGACTACGTAGCAGATTCCACAACGTTGCTAGACTACCTCCCAAATAGGCTCCGCATGCATCCACCAGGTGCACATTGGAAGATCGTTTATTTAGCTTTAAAATTAGTTTTCTTGTGCCTTTCAACGGAAGACTGGTGTTTTTGAGGTTAGGGTGCAACATGCAACACATTCAAGCTAGAAAATGAGCGCTGAAATTTCGTTTCCCCGCTTCCGAGACCTATCTTCCCGATGTCCTGGTCAGTGCCTGGCTCCTGCGGAGCTCGACAACGAGGACGACCCTGGGTGCGCTACAGTAGGAAGTGCTCTATAGACGAAATGTATTTGCAAAATACCGAAATACTATCAAAATTATTTGAAATACAGTACCTTGAAAAGAGTATTTTAGACAGGCACAAGTCTGGTGTGGACCCGCTTGTGATGACGTCAGAGGAGGTGGTATTGCACTCCTCTGTGCGGGCAGAGCGTCTCACGTGGCACGGATACCCTGCATCATCCGTGGCTTGTTCCCAACTTTCCTAGAGGACGACGAATTTTCGAAGAGGTCTACGCGACGGAAAACGCAGCACGCCGAAAGCGACCCACTGCGTTAGGGGGTCTCGTTTTCGAACCAGTCGTGCCGCAACCGTTTCACGCGCCAACACTTAAGAAGTTGCCCTTTGCTTTCTTCTTCCTGCTCTTTTGTTGTGTCGCGATTTTTTTTTATTAATTTTTTTAGGTGAAAATGTGCTTTTGGGACTGTCGAGGCTGCTGCAAACTATGACCGAGTCGGTCCTAATGACCGCGAGGCTATAATATAGCCAGGAAACGCGGCTTTTGAGCGGGACCAGGTCATATACAGTGTTCGCGAAATGCGGCCCCGTAAAAATAGACGTCGTCTGGTGCACCGTGGATGACCTTCTTTACAGACGCTTTATGCGATATAGTACGTACACTAACGCTACGTAGTGGATAATGGTCCGAGGTCCGCGATTATAAGATCAAACCTTCCATGGGCCTATCTATCCTAATGTTTTGTGTATTGCTTCGCTGATTAAGAACAGTGCCGTTTCCACTGGCAACAAACAGGAAAAAAAAGAAAAAAACATTTGCAGTTGCCATATGGGTGATGCGAGCAACCCCCAGTATTATCCATCTGGGTATCGCTTTCAGTGCGAAACGTGTGATTGGTCCGAACGCGCATCTTTACAATGCTTGCCACCCAGGCCAAAAGGCCGAGTCACTGGGTTATGGATGCAAGCACGGAATCCGATAATGGACGGCCGCGTTAGGGTTGAATAGGTACCCTTTTCAAAAGTCCACCGAGCAACATTGGCTGTCACCATTTCTTGGTCACGAAGCGTGTGATCGGATCAGAGTTCACGTCGAACTCTGACGCAGCCCTCGTGACCAATCATAGCCTTCTATGTACTGGCAAAGCCTGGCATGCAGATCGCCACGAGAAGCGGCCGCCGAAATGGAACAGGTGGAGCGGCAGACAACGGACGAGAGGAGAGCCGCACGTGACTGGCGCCCCGCTGCGGCGAGACGCCGAAACACACTTCTCCCGAGCGAGCAAGTGTATTTCGGGTCCTCGCCGCTGCAAAAGCTGTGCGCTGACGTCAGGTTCCCCGAGAGATGGCTCTTTGATGCTCTGTGATACCAGATGCTCGCGCTCCAAATCTGCGACCGGGCGCTCAATGGGTCCGTCGTCGTCGAACTGCCAGGCTTTGTGAGTATAGAGGAGGCTATGGTCCAATACATGCTCAGAGGACGTGGCCAATTAATGGCCGACCCGGATCATTGGCGCAGTGGCTACTAGATGGCGCGCCCTGAAAAAAAAGTATATTGATGGGGTTAATCGAGCACCGCCATGAGCGCAACGTCATGGCGCCCGTTATGTTTCCGTGCGCGTGCTGCTATCATCGGCTGCGCTTCGACATATGGCTATGTGCGCCGAGAAAATGAGGGAGAGGAAGAGACTTCAGAACACCCAGCTCTGGTTGGAATGATTACCTAAAGCTATATGCTGCCTTTGTCTCCACAACACTCGTCGAACGCGTCGAAATGCGAAACCCAAACGCCGGCATTCTAACGTGTTCGACGAGTGAACACAAAAGCAGCTCTATGCGGGGCGGAGGTTCGTCTGCTTCTTTTGCAGGGGCTGTGGTGACGTCAGAAAGATGCCGAGCTCTGATTGGCTCTGATTGAAGGATAGTGGGTAGACCTCAAAGCCAGCTGCCTTGAGGCCTACCTTCAGTCAGAGCCAATCAGAGCTCGGCATCTTCTGACGTCGCAACTCCCTCCAAGAAGCAGACGAACGGAATATATCAACTTAGCCAACACGATAACGGCAGTCTCGCAAGACCGAGTTTCGCCCGCGAGGGCCGAAATGGCCGCGTCACGACGAGTCCAATCTCCAATCAGCGTTCCCGCGATTTCTTCGTTGCTCGACGTGTTGTAAAGCAGGAACATAAAACAGTTCGATCCGGCCGGCCTTTTCGTTCTGGCGTGGCCAATCTCTCTTCTCTCGGTCTCTTTGCCAATTTGGGCTGCCTCGGCAAAATTGACGCAGACAGCGAAGAAATGGCGACGCGGAGGAATTGATAGAGGCGCCGCTAGATGGCGCTCGGGAGCAGTCGGACTGTATACTAGAGGAAACAAGCTTATATACTGCGAACTGGGGCTTGATTGGGCTTCCGGATAAAACGTCAGCAGACGTGCTCAAGTTAGTTTCCAGTGAGAAAAAAAAAGTGTACTTGTGCGTCGCAATTTTTTTTTATGTTTGCTGTTTGTAGGCGTTATGTTAACAAAATTACATTGGTGGATATAAAAAAAAAAGCTACAAGAAAAGCGTTTTTATCGCTTCGATGGGGCACTGAAAGCTCGAGCCTCATTGGTCGTTTGCTTATTTTTACTTCTTTATTTTCACGCGCACTCCTTAACGCGCGTAGACAGATTTATTAATTAATTCCTTCAGGGCCCGAAGGCATTATAGAGGGGTGTTGGACATGCACACCTAATTGCACACAAGTATAAACAGTAATTAGCCATGTAAGCATAAAATCCAAACAGAACATTGCTAATCGAAACGAAACTTTGCTAACCAAGCCCCCCCCCCCCAAAAAAAAAAAGAAAAAAAAAGAAAGAAAGACGTTTACAATTTTTTGTAATGTCGAATTAGAGCGCAGCTCTTGAGAGGAGGAGGAGGAGGGAAGGGTACAGAGGAAGAGGAGCGGCATACCTACCCTCCTCTTCGTGCTCTCTCCTCCTCACTCCTCTCTTGAGGTATTTCGATTTCGCGATATACCGTGCTAAACAATGAGAAAGATATATATATATATATATATATATATATATATATATATATATATATATTCCAAAAGATATTTGCCCTTATGGAGATGGTCTTCCAAAACGAGGAGAAAGTCGCCAAAAAGTTGTCTACGGAAACGTTTCGGGCCTGGTAGGCTCTTCATCAGTCCAAACAGGTTCCTGTTTGGACTGACGAGCACAAACTACCAGGCAGCTATTTCCGTGGACTCGCAGCGACTTCTCCTCGTTTTGGAGACTCACCTCCATAGAGCGAATATCTTTTGGAACTATATTTCTCTCGAGTGCCTTCTGTTTATCCCAGGTGCTGTTTATATATATATATATATATATATATATATATATATATATATATATATATATATATATATATATATATATATATATATATATAGGTGAAGTAAGGTAAATATAAAAACAATGCACCGGGAATAGTTAATAAGTCAAAAGTTGCGTACTGTCGGAGTTACTAATACGAAGTTTATTACGACGTTTCGAGCGGGGACCGCTCTTCGTCAGGTAACGAGTGTACAGCCCGTGCATGTTTATACCCCCTAAGAAGAAATTAGAGGGGTAAAAAGCAAGTGTAAATGGAATATATATATATATATATATATATATATATATATATATATATATATATATATATACTGTGGTGTTCTCGCGCACCGCTTGTCAGGAGAAAGAAAATGTAGTGCTCACATCTGGAAGTTCCACTGTAAGTTTTGCCGATGCCAGGAAACAGGACAGCAGGGCCTCTAAACTCCTCAAACTCAAAGTTGGGGCCGAAGTTGATGGAGCGCACCGATTGGCCCCTATCTGGACGATGACCTCGCGCTTTTTTCGCCGACGTCCAATCCGCGCGCTCCGCCAACTGGTCTACTCCAACTTTGTGTTTGTGGGCCCCAGGAGCAAAGCGGGAGAACGAGACAGCGTTATCAACACTTTGACGAAGCACGTGATTCTCTCGATGGCATCCTACTTGCCCTCGGCTCTGGCGAAGACTGCTCGGCGTTTTTGATTTCCTCAGCATTAGTCTTGAGCGTGCTCCCCCGAGATGGCGCAGCAGAGTTGGGCTAGATTGCTATACTTATGCATGGTGGTAAATACGCAAAAAAACAACAGCACAGGGACAGAGAAAGAAGTACACAGGCAACTTTACTGAAGGAAACACATAAAAAGAAGAATAAAACAAAGATGATGGACTTTCCTTGACTACCTGGAAAGCCTGCCGTCACTGTTGAGTGAGCGTAGCTTGACCGATAAAAGTCTGCTCCTTATCGGATAGGGCACCAGAAGGAGCACTGATACACACATTCGTGCCATGGGGGCCCCTTATCATGAATGCCTCATGTATATCGCGTTCCACTTTTGTTTTGAATTTTCCCACAATCTTGGCACTATTGAACTCGGTCTGGCACTCACACCACAATGTACAGCTAAGTGGCCAGACGGGGATTGTCTGGTGGCGGCGGAGTGTTCTCTGATTTTATCATTAATGCACCTCCCCGTCTGGCGAACATAAACCGCAAGACAGGGGGAACTCGTAGGTAATTCTAAGGCACATTGCCGAAACTTGGTGGCATGACGCTTGCCGCACACCACTCCGCATCACCCGGCACTCCTGCATTGTTTATTCTTTGGCAAAGCTTAGAAAGTTTGTTTGGGGCGGAAAAAAACTACAGGAATGCGAAACTTATTCACCACCCTTTTGAGGTTGTGAGGAACCTTATGCACATAAGGCAGGACAACAGGTCTTACTTCAAGCCTTGCCCTCTCAGCCTCCTCTCCCCTGACAAGCCTCTTCATCTTCTTAACCAACCATTCAGCAACATCGCGTAGGACCCGGGAAGGGAAAACTACATCCTGCAATCTGTCTAGCTGCAAGTGAAAACTAAAACTCATCTTGTGAGGGCAAGATTTTTTCAAGGAGGCAGCCAGCCAACTATTCCCCTCTTCACGAGCTTCGAATGGGCCGAGTCAATATGGGAGCAGCTTTTTCTTTCATCGGGGCTCATACGCCCAACACACATGGTCGCCCTCAAAGAAAAGACCCAAGTCCAAAAATTGCAGGCGCCCGGCACTCGCGGTTTTGATGCGTAAAACTGAAGCCTTGATGTCTGCAGAGGAAGCCTCCTACCTCCCGCTGCCTGGAGTCCTTTCCAGTGATGATCGCCCTAAACGAGCACCCAGCCTTGTGAGTTTTTGCCGTGAAGAACGCTGATAAATCAAGCTTCTTTGAAGCTTGCTCTCTTTAACCAAGCTAGTCAACTCCAACCTTTGGCAAAGGGACCTTAGTCTGCGTTTTTATCCGAGGCAGCGAAGCTGGCTGGACAGGCCTGAAATGACTTTCAATGGCTTGCCGGGACTTCTCCAAGTACAAGTCGTCTCCCACAACAACCAATCCACCCTCGTTATCAGCAGTTGCAAGCTTAGGGTTATTCTCTATAAAATGAGAAACAACGCCCTTCGTACTAACAAACCTCTGCTCCATAGCAAAATTGCGCACATGAACATCAACACCTTCAGAAATGCATCCGTCCTTGTAAGGGGGGGGGGGGAGGGGGGGCGGACCGCCCCGGGTGCAGCGCTCAGGGGGGTGTCGCGGCGGGCTACGAAGCGGGGGGGGGGGGGGGGAAAGAAGTCGTGCAGCGGGCCCACGCGAGAGCGGGGGGGTTTGCAGCGGGCTGCCGCCCCGGGTGCCGCTGACCCTCGTGACGCCACTGCCTGTGGGTCAGCCTTTTCTGCCAAAGTTAAGGCCAACCTTTCCACGGGTTTTTGTCGTGGCGCAAGGCTAAACTTGGGTCCCTTGTTCAGGATATCGGTGACCTTAATCTCACCCTCCCATCTTTTGTCCCGATCAGATAATATGAATCTATAGACCAGACATAAACGGTACTCATTACAAGTAACCGAATTACTTGAATTCGATTAGAGTTTTGAGTAATTCTGCAACCATTTGAATACATTTCTAAGGAAGTAATTATAAGAGTAACCTTATTACTTTTTGAAGTACTAAAATTACTTGTTTTTCTATCCCCTTCCTAATGGCGCCCTTCGTACAAGTTTCCTCCCGAGGAATCTTCGATCCACGTCTCCTATACGGGGATGGTTTCACCAATATTGAGTGATAAAGAAGATAAGTATAGTTTAGAATTCGGTGCTTCTAATCCGATAATGGACATTACGAAAAGCTCGTTTTCAAACCGGCAGAAATCTCTGTCCTTTTGTCAATCTGAAGGAACCGATAATAGATTTCTTTTACGTGTACAATTCGAGTCGAGCTATCTTGGTTTCTCTTTCCTCCTAATAGACACATATACCTTTGCTATTCTTCCGCTATAATTCTAACTCAACGGAAGACATATCTGTATACGACGCCGTGTTATATATGAGTGCAGTTTCATCCAAATCTATGCGCACCTTGGTATAACTTGTATACGCCGCACGATCTATTTGGACGTAGTACGGCGTCGGGCGCTTCTGCGCCATTAGTCCTATAATTCGGTCCTCTTTGCCGAGTGGTGCGTGGTCGTGGCGTGAACGGGGAGCGCGACTGAGGGGCGGCAGTCCCCGGAGCATTGTGCTGTCTAGCGCAGTCCCGGCGACATACTTTAGAGTGGAATGTCGGAACCAGTCGCGTTGTAGCCTTGTTTACTGGCTTCGTGTTCTAAATTGCCTCTTTTTTCTTTTTTCTCTATCCCGGGGACAGTGGTTGCGAGGAATTCGCTGCCGTGTCACTAGAGCCCGTGCTCGAAACAATTTGCGCCGTAGTGTAGTATGCAACGACGGTTGCCTCACGGCTGGACTCACGGCGCGAATTATGTATGCTGCGAAAAATCGACGAATATATTGCCCGGCGGGCAATTGTCTTTATCCTTCCACGATAGGCAGTAGGATTAATTCGGCCTTTCATCGAGAAGAATGTCAACTCTGACAGTATTGATAGCTTCCAGCCTGGTTTCTACGGATGCTCTCATGGGTGAACCACAAGACGGCGCCACTGAAAGGTCTCGAACTTCCTTCGAGTTTTGGAAATCGGAATGATAAATTATGTTCCACATCAATAAGATATACGTAATCACGGTAGTATAGATTCAAACTTTCACCCGCGGAGCTGTCGCTCGATCTTGCCAGATGTATACTTCAGTAGATATCGTCACGAATAAAAACATAATCTCGATTAATAAAACTTAAAATAAAATGACGTTTTAATGCTCGCTCGCTCGCTAGGCGACACGAGTGGTAAAATGACGTATGCCGCAATTGTTCATAAGTTAGTTCCGGTGAGACGAGGCTTTTAGCGAGCACATTTGTTTCAATGACTACTTATTAATAAAGAGCTAAGCCTTTTTTTTTTTTTTTTTTTACAGTCAGCCAGCCATCATCAGGGCCGGTGATATACCCTTTTAAAATGTCGGCGCCCTCGTCTGTCCGCCATTCCTTGTGGTCACGTACTCTGGTCCTGTATTGGGTACGAGTGATGACGTCATAGTTCGGTGACAACTCGGATCCAGTCGCACGCTTCGTGTCCAAGCAGTGGTGACCGCCAATGTTGCTGCGAGAGACTTTTGAAAAGGCTCAATGTAGAGCTTGAAACGGGGCGTCAGCGGCCATTGTTGCGACTTTGCTGCTCAGCGGATGTATCTTCTGCAGCATACGCGTTTCGCATCACCGACGGCGTCACGCGCAAGCCCTGCATAGGAAGTGGTTGGTCGAGCGCCCACTTGAGCCGAACTTGTAACTATGTCGTGGGACCGAAATCGAGGAGGCCTTAATCCGTCACACGCACGCTGCACATTCATGCACCCGCGGTCAAACCGTGACGAATGGCGGCGGTGGACCGATTCGCCAAGTCCAGTGTCATTCCGTATATATATTGGCCGAAATAAGAGCCCGCATTATGGAGTAGTGTCCCGTTTCTGCGGTCAGCTACCTGGAACGGGGTTTCGTGTACGTATACGACACAGTTTGGCGAAGGGCCGCTATTGCCGGCGGCGTCGAAAATAGCGCGCGCGCCCACTTCAATTACGCTGTGCCGCAATATTATCTTCGGTTTAGCGACTTCTTTTCTTACCGCGGAATCCTGGAATTCGGGGGCCTTAAAAATAGACCGGAAAAAAAAGGGGGGGGGGGGGTGAATTTAAGCGAAGTTTGGGTGTTGTAAAGACAGGGCAATTTTTAAAAATATATATACATTTTTATTTTTTTTTCGGTTGGGGATAAATACAACGGCGCGTAGATAAGCCCTCGGGTCTTCGCAAACTTTCGTCAACAGCATGCATGTAACAGCGTTCTGCTTCTTTCTTCCGATTGGTAGTGTTGCTAGCGTCGCTGGCGTAAAACCCTTCGATGTGTTTTTGTTTGTCTGATGCACGATGCTCGTGCTCCGTGCGACCTTTGGAAGCAAATCGAGCACGTGGCACGAGCATTGGCTCGTGCCACGCGTGTCTCGCGCTGCGCGTACTCGCCCCGTCTGCCGGAAACATTCGAATTAAATGACTCGATCGAGATCAAACGACGAGGAATGCGCGTGAAAAAAGTAGCATTTGTACCATTTGTCTGCGAGTTTTCACGTTGAACCCTGGTGCTGCAGACCACGTGTAGCGCGTGCAATTATACAAACCTAGCGTGCTCTTTGACGTTTCAAAACGCACCTCGATGAAATTCAGGCTTCGCGGCAAATTTAGTACCGACAACATGCATTGTTGTGTGAATACTGAACACGAGAGGTACGTGCCACGAGCGGGCCGGCATTTGCTTCCAGGGCAGCAAGCACGCGCCTCGTGCATTGGCGCATTTTTCGCCACTTAGAAAACAAATACGAACACATCAAGAGGTCCTTATAGGGTGCACGTGAGGAACCAGCCAGGGCGTAATTGTTATTGCGTATAAAATATAATGTAATAAAGGCGTGCGTTATTCGAATTTAGGGTTCTATAGACCCCTTAAAAAATACGCCCCCTTACGGTCGATCTGAAAATACTGGACAATGCCGCGCGCAAAAAACACCAACAAGCTGTTGAGTCTATAACTGATATAATACACACTTGCGAGGGACTGTATACAGATTGATAGACTCGCCATTTTTACGGTGTCTTTTGCCGACGCCACTGTGTACTATTAAAAGAAAAAAAATTATGAAAGGGTCTATTCTCATCCCTCACTTTCCGCTCTGTTCCAGCTGTACAAAAATCGATGGGAAAATGAGAGAGAGAGAGAGCTAGAGAGAGAGAGAGAGAGAGAGAGAGAGAGTAAATTATGGTTGTTCATAGATTGGAATCAAGGGATACTTCAACGAAATTTGAAATATACCCATCGTGTTCAGAAATAGGCTGAATATGATCCACAATATCCGTAAATGACTATCGCACGTTTGTATTCTGAGCCTGATGGCTGCATTTTCGGTATAAACACGCCACTGTGGCAAGCGCTCGGAGAGCAGCCAGTGGAGAGCACGTGACATCCGGCGCAATCGTGACGCTATAGCCTGTGTCGGGACGTACCTGGCGACAAGGCTGACGTCGACAAGACGATTGCAAGCAGGTCATCTGGCCGCCGCCATGCCATGTCTCTGCTCGTGCGGGGAATTGCCTGTGCAATTCCAAGCTCTGCCACTTGGCATGAGGCTACGCTTACGTGCGCACGCATGCACATACGCTTGCACGCATGGTGGCACCGAGCTGAGGCTATAGCTCTAGGCGAGACAGAGCATCGTCACTACCTGCCAACGTTCCTACACGGACATTACAAACGAGGCCTTAGCGACATCCACCAGGTGCCATCTGCTAATCGTCTAATTCGTTTTAAAATAACTGTTCGTGTCTTTTTCAACGAGAGATTGGTATGTCCAATGGGTTACTGCTCAATGGAGCATGTATAGACCAACAAAATAAGCGCCGACAATTTCTTTGTAGATATCACTTTAAAATTCTATTTACGCGCTGCAAGAAAAGTTAATAGATATAAAAAGAAACAAGGAAACACACCGATTAGCTTGTATTTCATTTTTACGATGACTAAGCGTTAGGCAAATATTTTGTGTAAGATAAAAGGCTAACTTTATTTGTGACAAGTGCTTATAACGTCTTTTTATTTGCCCGGAACGATTTTTGTAGCTATCACTTCATTGATTGCCGCCCAACTTAATCAATGTTGTTCTCGTTCTAAAGTGCTTATTTTATTAGGCTTTCACTCGTATAAATCTCTTTGCTATTTGCCATCCTGTGATAGTATACCCTCCATTGCAACCCACCTCCATTAATGAGGTATTGAAGTCCTTGAAAATGAATAGGTAACAGACCTTTCTGGAAACTCCAGTCAAGCAACATAATCCCCACATTGGCCGCCATTTCTTGGGCACGAAGCTACTCAGAGATGTGCCCAAACAATGGCGGACTAAGGTGATTGGCGCAGCGGCTACCAGGTGGCGCGTACATTTGAAAATGGTACGTGTATCGGATAAGGGAATGAATCCATAAATGCCTTGACAACATGAAATAATGATTTAATTGTATAAAAATAAAGAAATTAATCAAAAGCACGCATGAATCGCGCTGACGGGGCGAGGTTTCGGTTTCATTCCCGATGCAGATTTCCGTCTGCTTTCCTCCCACCCGTCCGCGATGGCGTCTCGCCCGAAGGACGTGCATGGACGCGGTTGATCGCCGAGAAGGCTGCCGCGTCCGCCTGCCTGCCGCGGGCCGACGCGGCGTAGGAAGACATGATTCACGGAAGTGGATACGGGGGCCACGCGGTCACGTACGCCGATAATTCACTCCCACCGTGCACTCTTTGGGACGACGCGCGCCGCCGCGCCATCATCGTGACGTCCCTATCCGTCCCGGTCAATTAGGCCTAGCGAACGCTGCTACCGAATCCTTTCGCGCGATCTCTCGTTTTCGTTTTCACTGAAAACCGATGGTTGATTTAGGTGTGGAGTAGTGGGCCACCTGCTGGAAAAAGGCGTTCGAGATTAAACTCATTTGTGTTTTCTTATTATAGGACTCAAATGTTTTGCGAGGTTGAAGGTGTCAAGAGACACGATCGTACAATATGCCGTATACCCGTCAGTCAAGACTCAAGAGACGACGATCTTTCGAGGCGTCGTGGAAAAGACTAACTCTGAGTTTGCCATCTCTTTGGTTTTATTATCAGAACTATTAACAGGCTTTAAATGTATCGTAAAAATCTGGTATTATATTTAATAATGGTTTGCTTTTTTTACGAGCGGTACAGCGCTCGTTTTCAATGGGCGCTGCACATTCCAACATGGATGGCACAGTAAGGAATAGTACAAAAAAGAAAAAGAAAGGTGTTGTTTTAACACTTTTGAAAAATATATTATGCTCGAAGGTCAGCAGAACCGATTAATGGATTAATTCATCAATTGAAGCGTAGCGATTGATCGGGTTAAAATGTTTCATCTACGCATGACCCTTCGTATGACTGGTCCAAAAGAGAACGTAGCTTTTACCGCACTTTCAGCATGCGTGGAAAGCTGGTCAAGTGGAACGATTCCCATGGCGCTGAATATTTAAAGATGCATATTATACCCCGTTTCTGTACATGACCTACAAACTTTTTTTTTTTTTTTTTTCGTGTGAATATAGGTATTAAGGTTGGCAAGCATTCCAGGAATATTTTTCTTCGAGCACGTGTACCGATCCACGCGCGCGAAATCGACAGAATTTTTGCGCGAAAAATATCCATAAACATGATTTTGTTAGATTGGTGATTCCTTCGTGCACAGACGACAGCTGTGTTGGGATAAACGGTGGTTGCGTTATCGCTAATGTGGTACGGAGTGTTTCTTTGGGGAAATAATTGAAATAATTTTTTTTTGTTTGAAACTTTGATGAAGCGTTTTCACAGACTAGCAATAGTAATAGCAGTAGCAGTGGAAATTTTACGAGCAATTGCGGTAGTAATTTTGGCTTAGGAGAGCCACGGCGTTCGCAGAATGCCATGTAGCCCATACTCTCTGCATTGTGCACGAAAACTACACCCCCCCCCCCCCTTCTTCTCCCTTTGTCTCTGATAAAACAAATAAAACACATTCCTAAAAAGAAACTGGAAAATTTGTTGCAAGAATGGCGGATCAACGGACACCGCTAAAGTAATAAGTAGACCGGGCACAATGTGCTTGAAAGTAAAGTACTATAAATACAATGTACCTTCAAGGTATAACGTTCGAGTAGTTTCTAGCACAGTCTGTGGAGAGAGCATGACGTCAGCCTCGTAGCTTTCGCAAGCAATCCTCCCATGGAGGAGTGTCCTTTCCAAATGTCTCCTCGTTTGCGCTGAACGAGCGAGAAGTAGCGAGAGTTTGAAACGCTGCGGGAAAGCCGCCCCCCAGCACAACCGGAGCGATACGTCATCTGCTCGTGTTTCGGGTGCAGAGCACAATATCCCCTCCCAGTATTTCCTCAAGAAGTTAGAGCGAAGCATCATTTTGGGATGCAAATTTAACGAGACCAAATTTGGAGAATGTGCTTTTAACTCGAGAGTTGTATACTTTACTAAAAAAAAGGACTCGTACCAAAAAATAGACTTGCACTTCAAGTGAAGTAGAAGTTTTGTAAACCTAAGTTGCATTCTACGTTGTGCAGCACTTTGCTGGCATGTTAAGTACGTTGCCGTTACCAGTACTGCCGATACTTCCAGCACATCACTGTACTTTATTTCGCAACGCTGCATTTTACACCATCCGAATTGGCTCTTCTCGGCAAGAACAAGCATGAGTGACCACCAAGCATGATGACGTCATGTGGAAGCCGTGTATAGGGCGTATTCACTGGCCGCCATATTTGAGGTCACTGTTTAGAGCGCATGCTCAGAACAGCTCGCATTAATAGGCTGCCAAGACCGCCAATCTTGATGGTGCGGAGTGCACGTTGCAAAATAACTGTGGAAGCTAGCCATCAGCACGTGCTCAGCATTAGCGCACACGGATATGGCCGCCAGTGAATACACCCTATACTTTCATGTGCCACCATGACATCACAGAGGACCTTGAGGACCTTGACACGATATGATAGCTCGTATCCACGCCTCAGGAACCGTAGTGATAAAAGTTCATGCTCCGGCGCGGGACGCTACTAATTTGCCCGTTCCCGCGTTGCTGGAATCCAAAGGAGCCACGAAACGATTTTTCTACTTTCGCTAAATACTACTTAGAATTACTCGCTAAATTTAGTCGCTGAAATAGAACTTGCCTTAGCTTTCCTCCCTAGGCAATGGCAGTCTCTAACAAAAATCGAGAAATATGAGCATCGTCTCATCCCCCCAACCCGGAGCCAGAACAAGCGGCCACGTGGCCTGGTCCATATTCGCAAGAAGAAGCTGCTGTTTTCCTCACTATGGGCGAGTGCACGCTGCTACCCCCGCGGTTATGTTTACTTTTCACTAGTGCAAAGCTTGGTATCGCCCGTGCTTGCACCAGCAAAAGAAGTTAAGTATCCTCACTCTGGGTTGCGAAAAAATTCCACCAGCCGGCGGTACAAAAGTTCTCGTCGCGATACTCCGTTTTATAGACGCTTTGCAGCAGCTGTGCATGGGCGCCGCCATAACTGACCTTCAGTTTTTGTTTCCCCTTATTACGTTTACTTTGACTTGATAATTACCATAGCAGGCCAGGTTATTGCCATCTTAGATTTTATTCTGTCTTTCTCCCCAACATTGGTCATTGTGGAGGCTCGTCCACGCCAATTTTAGTGGCTCGGTATCTCGGTAAAACAAGAGAAGGTCGGCTATGGCGGCTCAGTCTGGCGCGTGGTAAAGGCCCATACGCACATTCGCGTTTGAGCGCGGTGCGTTCCGTAGCGGCAAGCGGACGCGTTGCGTTGCGAAGAGCGCTTGCGCCAAACTTGTACGCACAGTTGCGTTGACACGCAGTCAACCGCAGTCAAGAGCCAATAAGAACGCGCTATCGTTGCTAGCGGCTCACCAATAGGAAACGAAATCCAAGGCAACATGGCGGCGCACAGCCACAGCGTCGAAGTGTTCGATCTTGGGACAATCTCGCTGGCTTCCCCGACGTTTTGTCAAGCTTGAACCATCGCAGCCTTGGAAGTACACTCCCCACCGCTCCCCAAAAACGGAAAAGCAAGTTCTGCGAGCGCAGAACCGGATACGTCTCGCCGAGTCGGCCGAGTGGCGCGAGCGAACACGTCACCCTCCTCTCCTCTCTCGGCTTCTGATTGGTCACCGCAACGCTTCGGACCGCAACGCACCGCAACGCTTCGGAAAGTTGAGCGAGTCTCTACTCGCTTGCGTCGCGCTGCGAAGCGTTGCGGGAAGGCGCGTGTCGCCCCGCAAGCGACCGCTCCTGGCCGCAAGGACGCCGCAACGCACTCAAACGCGTTCAAACGCGAATGTGCGTATGGGCCTTAAAGGGCAACTCCGGTCCATTTTTGATATTTTAGAAAACAATGAAGCCCTCTTCAGTATCATATAGGAAGACCCCATGTCAAATATTACGATCTAATTCCGTCTATATATTTAATAAACTGGCCAGCAAACTTTCAAACAGGCCAAATTCTTGAAATCTGCCAACTCTAGCGTGCGACGTGAGGCGCAATCGTCAGCGCAGTCAATGCGACGGGGTTGGAGCGGCCAACGTTGAACCACTACGCCAAAGGCATGACTACGTCATTCTCACGTTTTGGTTGTTTTTACTTCTCGGAGCGAAATTGAACGATGACGTCATGAGTTTCTCCTCCCGGTGTTGGCTCTACGGCGTCCACGTGATCACCGTAACGCGGATGCGCTAGTAGCAATACGTA
>JAZHYW010041826.1:0-12722 GCA_037355805.1 Ixodes ricinus
GCTCGACCTTGAGAAAGCGTTTGATCGTGCTTCGCACCGAGTACTCTTTCGTATATTGGAACACGCCAATGTAGGGTCCATTCTTTTAAAAGTTTTGAAAATGGCTTATGAAAATTGTATTACAAGTTTAGTTGTAAATAAGAGCGTTACAGAAAGCATCGAGATACGTTGTTCAGTTGGGCAAGGTTGCCCACTTTCGCCTTTGCTTTTTGCTATTCTTTTAGAACCGTTCTGTTTGAGACTTCTTCGGGATGATAACATACGTGGTTTTAAGCTAAACACAAGTGAAGTAAAAGTCCTGTCATATGCGGATGATTTGGCGGTTTTTTGCGTGTATCGTGAAAGTATTCGCGAAATTGTCAGTGTTGCCTCTTTTTGCGCGAAAACCGGGAGTGTCATTAATTGGGACAAAACGGTAGGGTTTTGGCACGGTGATTGGGATAGTAAACCAAATGTTTTTTTGAATGTTAGGTGGGAGAGTTTACCCGCCAAGTATCTAGGTGTGCCGTTAATGCATTATCGTGACAGTACTTCATACTGGAATGAAGAGACTGAGAACGTCAGAACAAAGGCGGAAGGGTGGAGGGGGAAGGATTTATCTATTTTTGCGCGATCCACTGTGTGTAATGTTTTCTTGATAGCCAAGGTTTGGTATGTATTGCAGGTGCTCTATATGTCTCGGGCCAATGTGCAGAAATTCCACAGAGTTTATGCTGTTTTCATATGGAACTCGAATTGGGAGCGCTGTGCCCGCACAAATCTTTTTCGTTCAGTGCGAAGTGGCGGATTAGGGCTATCTCATTTATTTATAAGGCAAATTGTTTCAAGATTTATGTTTCTTAGGGATCAAAACCACCCTTGTTGGCCTGCAGAGGTTTCTCCCTGAATTTGTTGTGTCATCTGGTGTTGTATTAGGCGCAGGTGTTAGTGGGTACATGAGAGAAGTTTTATTGTCTTTCCGCATGTTGAAAGTTCGTTTTTCTATGGAATATTTGGCTACAGTTTCAAGAAAAAAGTGTATAAAGGTTTAGTCGATGTTTTGTTTCCTATACCATTGTATCGATCATTATACTTTGGCGGCAGTGGTCTAGACGTACTAAAAAGAGTTAAAAAAATGCCGGTCAGGCGTCAAGTGTTAAAACCTTTTTCTTTCAATTACATTGTGGCGTTTTTCCGGTGAAAACTTGGCTGGAGGAAAAAGGTTTGTTCGTCCCTGAAACCGTAGAACACGTGTTTATCGAATGTTGGGACGCTGTGTTCCATTGGGACATCCTCCAGCGCACCCTCAAAAAAGATTTACCTGTTAACCCACACAGTAATCGTTATTTGGCTGTTAAAAATGAAGATGAAATTCCGTATGATATGATCATGCTATTGAGCCTCCACAGTATGTGGAAAACGAGAATGAGTTTACTACACGCAGACGTGAATGTTCGTACTGTGCGTGAAACTTTTATTGAAAATATTGTCTATGTAAGAGAAGTTTATCGCGCCCTCGCCGAACCTCCAGATTGGTTACCACTGTTGGATGAGTTGGCCTTTCTTAAAAGATTTTAGCGAACCGCCACGGCCTTCGTTCGTCTGAAACGTTTTAGCCTTTCTCTTTTGTTTCTATTGTAAGAAAATCTGTCTAAACAAGCAATAAAGAAAAAAAAAACGTGTCTGCGCGGCGTAGTCAGTAGCGTGGCTGGCTCGCAACCGACGGGTCGTGAGTTCGAATCCCCACCTAGAATACTTTTATTTTTTTCTTTGGTAATTGAATTACTGTATAAAGTGTAACCATTTGAGGCGCGCGGCGACCTTTAATTCGCATTACATATCATGTTTTAATCACTGCTATTCCACCCATGACATCACGTTTCACGTCACGTCATGTGAGCGTTGTGGGTTGTTTGAAATTCCAGCGCGAGGTCATGTGGTTGTGACGTCATGACTATATCGACAAATCAGGATTTTCCCCTTACACCTACGACGACGCCGGCTTTTCTGCGACTCGAGCTCCATAACGCTCTCGCGTTAAAAGGCCAATGTGAGTTCGACTTTGGTTTTGCTTCGTTACGAAATGTTGATTCCTATTATCACTGACAGCTGAAAAAACGCAGGGCATGGAATCTTAAGTTCATGCTTCCCGTTTCGTGACTGGTTCATGCGCGTTTTTATCAGTTAATACCGCAATCTCATGGGTTGCAAAACGATAAGGAAATCTCGAAAACTCGCCATGCTCTGGATTAGGCTACAGCTGGAAGTGACTATAAAACGCCAGTACATAACAATGAACTTTATACTCGCTGTCGTCAAGTATCAAAACGTGATAAAACGGAACTAAAATGTGAATACAAGAACAACTTGCGAAAACAAAATCATCCCCCATGCAACCCTGAATAAACAGCTCTCAAACATATACTATAGTGGTCGCGCTTGCAAACGCGCCCAACCGTTACCGAGCCGAGGTCATGCTTCTGATCTGGAAATTTGTTTTGTACATGGCCCCGACTTCGTAACGCGTGACCGACCCTGACCGTTACCACCGACACTGATGAACGATCCGGAGGGCAACAAAAATATAAATTAGAGTAACACTCGAGTGTGCTAGACACATCAACAGGCTATTTTTTGACATTTTAATCGTTTTAGACGCTGCTGGAGATAGCTCACAAAACACCCAGGTTCTCTTCTTTTTTTAATTGAAATAGTAATAAAATGGACGCAGGAAATATACATATTTCCCGCAAAATAACATTGCCGACCGTCTTCAAAGTGTTGTCTTAAAGTTGGTATAGAAAATCTAAACTTTACCCAAGACGTGTTCTTTTTTTTTTGTACTAAGCAACAGGCATAACATTAGCCGTTCAAAGATGTCATCGAAGCTTCTTGTAAAGGATAAATCTATTTGTAGTATTGTAATCTCCCTGGAAATATCGGCTAACTTTATATTTGTATATGCACGTATACGGTGTGACCGATATTCATTAACGAGTAAACAAAATGCTAACGACAATGGCTTCTTGTTAGGAAGAGTCACGGATGTCTCTACGAGAAAACGTAAATCCGACTGTAAGGGAGCTAACAAAATAAATAAATAAGAATACTCCAGTCGCCAAACATTTAGGTACAATTTTTCGTCGTCCATGTTAGCTGCTTATGCTTCACCTTGACTTTACGTTTTAAATTTCTTGTCCTTACAAAAGCGTCCGGCAGCTCGTCAGCTTAACTTTGTAATACTTTCTACGACCGCATATGAAAAGAAGCTTTTCTTTTCGTTTGTTTCGGCCCAAACGAAATAGGCAACGGCAACTTAAAAAACCTAGGGCGCATCGAGTCCCGAAAATCTTAGTATTATCGCTCGCCGCTAACGAAATTGCGACATTAACAATAATAAAAAAAATATTATGAAGCGATAAGCGTTCACATACTAAGCAACGCGCTGCATTTCTCAAGTTCCAAGTTACTATATGTATAAAGCAAGTTCTTCTCTGCAAGTTACACCCTTACCACAACTAAAAGTTAGCCTCTTACCTAACACTCACCTTTTTTCGTCCCGGTAAACTGCCTCTCGTATTTCGAGGAAACCAGTTTTGGCGATTACGCTTCTGGATCCGCGTTTGAATTAAATCTACCTTGAACACGAAATAAGCACTCGTGATTTGCTTACTTTCAGTTCATCTCGCAAATGCTGAATGCGTTTATGCGCACTTTCTAATCTCTGCTTTTACGTACATTTCAGGTTGTTTTATCATTGTTGGGTAATATGTTTTTTTATGTATCGTAACGTTAGCATCGTCCGAAGTTAAAGTTCAAAGTCTAAAGTCGTTTAGCCTGCATAAATAACACAACAATTAGGTCAGAAGAATAACTCGCGGTTTTTGCGCCCCAAGAGTTCCTTTGTTCATGGGAACTTAGTTTCGGAAAACAAAACACCGACGAAGTCGTTATTTCGGGGATTATGTCGACCGTGGAACGCACTTTCGCCATTGGTATGGAAGCCCATTTAAGCCCTTTGGTGGAGTATACGCGCCTATGAAAATTCTGTATTAGTAGGAGGGTGGTGGGAATTGAAACTCGCCATGGGAATACCTCTAATTCCTCTTTCGGCTCGCGGCTCGCGAACGAAGTTGAAAGTCATCTTTACTGCGAAAACGTTTGCTGTATATTGTTTTTATTTTTACGGACGTGTCCCGCAGCTTGTACTTACATAAGAGCATGCACCGTGTCTCATGGCACTTTTCATTTTTTTTGCCATCGATTTTGACGCCGTTGCCTGCTAGAGGTGGGGACTTGTCGTCGTGGTGACTTATAATTAACTGGGAGTAATGGCGTAAACTTTAAGCTGTTGAAGCTCGCTTATAATGTGCTGACCTCTAGTTCCACAAAAATGTCGTTTTAAGCAGACAGTACTCCCAGTTTTCAAAGTGAAAAGCTGTATTTCAACTGGGCAGCGAGCTGCCGGTTGGCCGTTAGTACGCAACTGCAGTGAAAGCTTGATCGGTTCATTTTTGTCAAATCGGTTAGGCAATATCATCCCAATGGGTACAAGATTTCTTTTACGCATATTGAGCTTGCCACTTTCTTCGCGTCTTTCTTCTGACAAGAGCACGTGAGCCCGGTAAACATCAATACTAGCAGCCTAATTAATTACGCCAATATGAATACTAGCATACTGATAAAACTCAGTATGTACACTCTAAAGAAAAAGGGGTATCACGTTGCATCCATGTGTCCCATATAATGCACCCCAAAACTTTAGTTCGACGTACAGCGCACTATAATCAAACAGACGGCCCCAAATTTTACGAGGGGTTGATAACGGTTTGATATAAGTTATTAAGTAGCTAAAGTACGTATCAAAGACAACAGAAAGAAAACAGTGAGGTTTTGCACTCGGGCCAAGAAAACCCCGATTATTATTTTTTGTAGTCAGTAACACGTACATTTACTATTTTAATAAGTTGTACCACAGGGCTATCAAGCCTCTTGTGAAAGGTAGTACCGTCAGATCAACTTCAGTGCGCTGTACGTCCAACTGAAGTTTCGAGGTGTATTACACTCTAAAAAAAGTCTTTGCGCCTACTTTCCCGCACAACACTCGGAGAGCCAATCACCGCAACTTACGGAGGCAGCTCAGCGAATGACGATGCCGAAATATATCTTAAGACCAAAAAATGCAGTCTGAGTTGTGATATTAAGCAATGCAAGCGTGACGTTTTGCATTGGTTAAAGTCACAACTCAAGACTGCATTTTTCGGTCTAAACATATGTTTCGGCATCGTCATTTGCTGAGCTGCTCTGTAAGCTGCGGTGATTGGCTCCCCGAGTGTTGTGCGTAAAATAGACGCACAGACTTTTTTTTAGAGTGTATATGGGACAAAGGGTGTAAGAATACACCCCTTTTTTAGAGTGTAGAGTTAGGTTTACTCGACATACAATAAACCACACTTCCTTGGTTAAAAGACAACGCTGAAAAGGAGCCGACCTCCTCTTCAGCGTTCACTCTGCTAAAGTGGGCTGGGAGGAGCTTACCCTGAAGTCTTAGCCTGTCACTGAGTATAGTGAAATCAAAGAATGCGCCCTTTTAGGAGTGTAAGAGTTGGGTTTGCTCGACATACAATAAGCCACACTCCTTGGTTGAAAGACAACGCTGAAAAGGAGCCGACCTCCTCTTCAGCCCCGTTCCACTCTGCTAAAAGTGGGTTGGGAGGAGCTTACTCTGAAGTCTTAGCCTGTCACTGAGTATAGTGAAATTAAAGAATACGCCCCTTTTTTAGAGTGTAGAGTTAGGTTTACTCGACATACAATAAACCACACTTCCTTGGTTAAAGAGACAACGCTGAAAAGGAGCCATCTCCTCTTTCAGTTCGCTCTGCTAAAGTGGGCTGGGAGGAGCTTACTCTGAAGTCTTAGCCTGTCACTGGGTATGAAGTGAAGTTGAAGAATACGCTTCCCCTTTTAGAGTGCAGGGTGGGGCTGCAAGACACGCAATAAAACCACACTTCCTTGGTTAAGAGAGCAACGCTGAGCAGAGCCGGCCTCCTCTTGTGCGTTCGCTCTGCTAAGTGGGCTGGGAGGAGCTTACTCTGACAGTCTTAGCCTGTCACTGGGTGTGGTGAAATTAAAGAATACGCCCCTTTTTTAGAGTGTGAGAGTTAGGGTTTTACTCGACCACACAATAAACACACACCTTCCTTGGTTAAAAGACAACGCTGAAAAGAAGCTGACCTCCCTTCAGCGTTCCTCTGCTAAAGTGGGCTGGGAGGAGCTTACTCTGAAGTCTTAGCCTGTCACTGAGTATAGTGAAATTAAAGAATACGCCCCTTTTTTAGAGTGTAGAGTTGGGTTTACCTCGACATACAATAAACCACACTTCCTTGGTTAAAGGACAACGCTGAAAAGGGCCGACTCCTCCTCTTCAGCGTTCACTCTGCTAAAGTGGGCTGGGAGCTTACTCTGAAGTTTAGCCTGTCACCGAGTATAGGTGAAATTAAAGAATACGCTCCCTTTTTTAGAGTGTAGAGTTAGGTTTACTCGACATACAATAAACCACACTTCCTTGGTTAAAAGACAACGCTGAAAAGGAGCCGACCTCCTCTTCAGCGTTCACTCTGCTAAAGTGGGCTGGGAGGAGCTTACTCTGAAGTCTTAGCCTGTCACTGAGTATAGTGAAATTAAAGAATACGCCCCTTTTTTAGAGTGTAGAGTTAGGTTTACTCGACATACAATAAACCACACTTCCTTGGTTAAAAGACAACGCTGAAAAGGAGCCGACCTCCTCTTCCAGCGTTCACTCTGCTAAAGTGGGCTGGGAGGAGCTTACTCTGAAGTCTTAGCCTGTCACTGAGTATAGTGAAATTAAAGAATACGCCCCTTTTTTAGAGTGTAGAGTTAGGTTTACTCGACATACAATAAACCACACTTCCTTGGTTAAAAGACAACGCTGAAAAGGAGCCGACCTCCTCTTCAGCGTTCACTCTGCTAAAGTGGGCTGGGAGGAGCTTACTGAAGTCTTAGCCTGTCACTGAGTATAGTGAAATTAAAGAATACGCCCCTTTTTTAGGCGTGTAGAGTTAAGGTTCCTCGACATGCAATAAAAACCCACACATCTCCTCGCGGATTGAAGACGACGCTGGAAAGGAGCCGAGCCTCCCCTCTTCAGCGTTCACTCTCGCTAAAGTGGGGCTGGGAGGAGCTTACTCTGCAAGTCCCCAGCCTGTCACTGAGTATGAGTGAAACTAAGAAATACGCCCCTTTTACACCCCAGAGTGTAAGAGTTAGGGTTTACTCGACATACAATAAACCACACTTCCTTGGTTAAAAGACAACGCTGAAAAGGAGCCGACCTCCTCTTCAGCGTTCACTCTGCTAAAGTGGGCTGGGAGGAGCTTACTCTGAAGTCTTAGCCTGTCACTGAGTATAGTGAAATTAAAGAATACGCCCCTTTTTTTAGAGTGTAGAGTTAGGTTTACTCGACATACAATAAACCACACTTCCTTGGTTAAAGACAACGCTGAAAAGGAGCCGACCTCCTCTTCAGCGTTCACTCTGCTAAAGTGGGCTGGGAGGAGCTTACTCTGAAGTCTTAGCCTGTCACTGAGTATAGTGAAATTAAAGAATACGCCCCTTTTTTAGAGTGTAGAGTTAGGTTTACTCGACATACAATAAACCACACTTCCTTGGTTAAAAGACAACGCTGAAAAGGAGCCGACCTCCTCTTCAGCGTTCACTCTGCTAAAGTGGGCTGGGAGGAGCTTACTCTGAAGTCTTAGCCTGTCACTGAGTATAGTGAAATTAAAGAATACGCCCCTTTTTTAGAGTGTAGAGTTAGGTTTACTCGACATACAATAAACCACACTTCCTTGGTTAAAAGACAACGCTGAAAAAGGAGCCGACCTCCTCTTCAGCGTTCACTCTGCTAAAGTGGGCTGGGAGGAGCTTACTCTGAAGTCTTAGCCTGTCACTGAGTATAGTGAAATTAAAGAATACGCCCCTTTTTAGAGTGTAGAGTTAGGTTTACTCGAGCATACAATAAAACCACACTTCCTTGGTTAAAAGACAACGCTGAAAAAGGAGCCGACCTCCTCTTCAGCGTTCACTCTGCTAAAAGTGGGCTGGGAGGAGCTTACTCTGAAGTCTTAGCCTGTCACTGAGTATAGTGAAATTAAAGAATACGCCCCTTTTTTAGAGTGTAGAGTTAGGTTTACTCGACATACAATAAACCACACTTCCTTGGTTAAAAGACAACGCTGAAAAGGAGCCGACCTCCTCTTCAGCGTTCACTCTGCTAAAGTGGGCTGGGAGGAGCTTACTCTGAAGTCTTAGCCTGTCACTGGGTATAGTGAAATTAAAGAATACGCCCCTTTTTTAGAGTGTAGAGTTAGGTTTACTCGACATACAATAAACCACACTTCCTTGGTTAAAAGACAACGCTGAAAAGGAGCCGACCTCCTCTTCAGCGTTCACTCTGCTAAAGTGGGCTGGGAGGAGCTTACTCTAGAAGTCTTAGCCTGTCACTGAGTATAGTGAAATTAAAGAATACGCCCCTTTTTTAGAGTGTAGAGTTAGGTTTACTCGACATACAATAAACCACACTTCCTGGGTTAAAGACAACGTCTGAAAAGGAGCCGACCTCTCTTCTTCAGCGTTCACTCTGCTAAAGTGGGCTGGGAGGAGCTTACTCTGAAGTCTTAGCCTGTCACTGAGTATAGTGAAATTAAAGAATACGCCCCTTTTTTAGAGTGTAGGAGTTAGGTTTACTCGACATACAATAAACCACACTTCCTTGGTTAAAAGACAACGCTGAAAAGAAGCCGACCTCCTCTTCAGCGTTCACTCTGCTAAAGTGGGCTGGGAGGAGCTTACTCTGAAGTCTTAGCCTGTCACTGAGTATAGTGTACAATTTTCATACGTGTAAGAATACACCCCTTTTTTAGAGTGTAGAGTTAGGTTTACTCGACATACAATAAACCAACACTTCCTGGTTAAAAGACAACGCTGAAAAGGAGCCGACCTCCTCTTTCAGCGTTCACTCTGCTAGAGTGGGCTGGGAGGAGCTTACTCTGAAGTCTTAGCCTGTCACTGAGTATAGTGAAATTAAAGAATACACCCCTTCTTTAGAGTGTAGAGTTAGGTTTACTCGACATACAATAAACCACACTTCCTTGGTTAAAAGACAACGCTGAAAAGGAGCCGACCTCCTCTTCAGCGTTCACTCTGCTAAAGTGGGCTGGGAGGAGCTTACTCTGAAGTCTTAGCCTGTCACTGAGTATAGTGAAATTAAAGAATACGCCCCTTTTTTAGAGTGTAGGGTTAGGTTTACTCGACATACAATAAACCACACTTCCTTGGTTAAAAGACAACGCTGAAAAGGAGCCGACCTCCTCTTCAGCGTTCACTCTGCTAAAGTGGGCTGGGAGGAGCTTACTCTGAAGTCTTAGCCTGTCACTGAGTATAGTGAAATTAAAGAATACGCCCCTTCTTTAGAGTGTAGAGTTAGGTTTACTCGACATACAATAAACCACACTTCCTTGGTTAAAAGACAACGCTGAAAAGGAGCCGACCTCCTCTTCAGCGTTCACTCTGCTAAAGTGGGCTGGGAGGAGCTTACTCTGAAGTCTTAGCCTGTCACTGAGTATAGTGAAATTAAAGAATACGCCCCTTTTTTAGAGTGTAGAGTTAGGTTTACTCGACATACAATAAACCACACTTCCTTGGTTAAAAGACAACGCTGAAAAGGAGCCGACCTCCTCTTCAGCGTTCACTCTGCTAAAGTGGGCTGGGAGGAGCTTACTCTGAAGTCTTAGCCTGTCACTGAGTATAGTGAAATTAAAGAATACACCCCTTCCTTAGAGTGTAGGGTTAGGTTTACTTGACATACAATAAACAACACTTCCCTGGTTAAAAGACAACGCTGAAAATTAGCGGACCTCCTCTTCAGCGTTCACTCTGCTAAAGTGGGCTGGGAGGAGCTTACTCTGAAGTCTTAGCCTGTCACTGAGTATAGTGAAATTAAAGAATACACCCTTCCTTAGAGTGTAGGGTTAGGTTTTACTTGACATACAATAAACAACACTTCCCTGGTTAAAAGACAACGCTGAAAATTAGCGGACCTCCTCTTCAGCGTTCACTCTGCTAAAGTGGGCTGGGAGGAGCTTACTCTGAAGTCTTAGCCTGTCACTGAGTATAGTGAAATTAAAGAATACACCCCTTCCTTAGAGTGTAGGGTTAGGTTTACTCGACATACAAGAAACCACACTTCCTTGGTTAAAAGACAACGCTGAAAAGGAGCGGACCTCCTCTTCAGCGTTCACTCTTGCTAAAGTGGGCTGGGAGGAGCTTACTCTGAAGTCTTAGCCTGTCACTGAGTATAGTGAAATTAAAGAATACACCCCTTCCTTAGAGTGTAGGGTTAGGTTTACTTGACATACAATAAACAACACTTCCCTGGTTAAAAGACAACGCTGAAAATTGCGGACCTCCTCTTCAGCGTTCACTCTGCTAAAGTGGGCTGGGAGGAGCTTACTCTGAAGTCTTAGCCTGTCACTGAGTATAGTGAAATTGAAAGAATACCCCTTCCTTAGAGTGTAGGGTTAGGTTTACTCGACATACAATAAACAACACTTCCCTGGTTAAAAGACAACGCTGAAAAGTTAGCCGGACCTCCTCTTCAGCGTTCACTCTGCTAAAGTGGGCTGGGAGGAGCTTACTCTGAAGTCTTAGCCTGTCACTGAGTATAGTGAAATTAAAGAATACACCCCTTCCTTAGAGTGTAGGGTTAGGTTTACTCGACATACAATAAGCAACACTTCCCTGGTTAAAAGACAACGCTGAAAAGTAGCTTGGACCTCCTCTTCAGCGTTCACTCTGCTAAAGTGGGCTGGGAGGAGCTTACTCTGAAGTCTTAGCCTGTCACTGAGTATAGTGAAATTAAAGAATACACCCTTCCTTAGAGTGTAGGGTTAGGTTTACTTGACATACAATAAACAACACTTCCCTGGTTAAAAGACAACGCTGAAAATTAGCAGACCTCCTCTTCAGCGTTCACTCTGCTAAAGTGGGCTGGGAGGAGCTTACTCTGAAGTGCTTAGCCTGTCACTGAGTATAGTGAAATTAAAGAGATACACCCCTTCCTTAGAGTGTAGGGTTAGGTTTAACTCGACATACAAGAAACCACACTTCCCTGGTTAAAAGACAACGCTGAAAATTAGCGGACCTCCTCTTCAGCGTTCACTCTGCTAAAGTGGGCTGGGGAGGAGCTTACTCTGAAGTCTTAGCCTGTCACTGAGTATAGTGAAGTTAAAGAATACACCCCTTCCTTAGAGTGTAGGGTTAGGTTTACTCGACATACAATAAAGCAACACTTCCCTGGTTAAAAGACAACGCTGAAAGGTGCTTGGACCTCCTCTTCAGCGTTCACTCTGCTAAAAGTGGGCTGGGAGGAGCTTACTCTGAAGTCTTAGCCTGTCACTGAGTATAGTGAAATTAAAGAATACACCCCTTCCTTAGAGTGTAGGGTTGAGGTTTACTTGACATACAATAAACAACACTTCCCTGGTTAAAAGACAACGCTGAAAATTAGCGGACCTCCTCTTCAGCGTTCACTCTGCTAAAGTGGGCTGGGAGGAGCTTACTCTGAAGTCTTAGCCTGTCACTGAGTATAGTGAAATTAAAGAATACACCCCTTCCTTAGAGTGTAGGGTTAGGTTTACTTGACATACAATAAACAACACTTCCTGGTTAAAAGACAACGCTGAAAATTAGCGGACCTCCTCTTCAGCGTTCACTCTGCTCAAAGTGGGCTGGGAGGAGCTTACTCTCTGAAGTCTTAGCCTGTCACTGAGTATAGTGAGAATTAGAAGAATACACCCTTCCTTAGAGTGTAGGGTTAGGTTTACTGACATACAATAAACAACACTTCCCTGGTTAAAAGACAACGCTGAAAGTGAGCGGACCTCCTCTTCAGCGTTCACTCTGCTAAAGTGGGCTGGGAGGAGCTTACTCTGAAGTCTTAGCCTGTCACTGAGTATAGTGAAATTAAAGAATACACCCCTTCCTTAGAGTGTAGGGTTGGGTTTACTCGACATCAGCAACAACACTTCCCTGGTTAAAAGACAACGCTGAAGAATTAGCGGACCTCCTCTTCTGACGTTCACTCTCTGCTAAGTGGGCTGGGAGGAGCTTACTCTGAAGTCTTAGCCTGTCACTGAGTATAGTGAAATTAAAGAATACCCCTTCCTTAGAGTGTAGGGTTAAGAGGTTTCCTTGACATACAATAGAAAACAACACTTCCTGGTTAAGGTGGCAACGCTGAAAATTCAGCGGACCTCCTCTTCCAGCGTTCCTCTGCCCACAAGTGGGCTGGGAGGGCTTGCTCTCTGAAGTCTTAGCCTGTCACTGAGTATAGTGAAATTAAAGAATACACCCCTTCCTTAGAGTGTAGAGGTTAGGTTTACTTGACATACAATAAACAACACTTCCCTGGTTAAAAGACAACGCTGAAAATTAGCGGACCTCCTCTTCAGCGTTCACTCTGCCTATGAAGTGGGCTGGGAGGAGCTTACTCTGAAGTCTTAGCCTGTCACTGAGTATAGTGAGAATTAAAGAATACACCCTTCCTTAGAGTGTAGGAGTTGGGTTTACTTGACCTACAATAAACAACACTTCCCTGGTTGTAAAAGACAACGCTGAAAAATTAGCGGACCTCCTCTTCAGCGTTCACTCTGCTAAAGTGGGCT
>JAZHYW010041827.1:0-12500 GCA_037355805.1 Ixodes ricinus
TGACAAAATAGGAACGAATGAAAGACGAATACTCACCTTCCAAACAAAATATGGTGAATAGGACTCGTACATCTCGTCGTCCATAAAACAAAACTATGAGGGTTCTGGGATCACACAGCTCGTTGCCCTCGGTGGCGGCGGTCGGTTGGCTCGAATTGCCGCTTCGTTCAAAACCCGGTCGATCACAAACAAGTCGCTTTTGTGCGACGTCCTCTGAGTGACCTTCGCGCATTCACGATATCACCAAATCAGTCGTTGTCAATAAAGGGACTTCCACCTGCCTCTGTACAGCCGTGTCTGACGCCCCTCGATAAGATATACTTGCGCATTCTCACTCGAATCGGTGTGTCAAAACAATCGGTTCGCACGGCCGTTTTCGTCGTATCTTGCGGGGAAGAAAAGATATCAGATATTTGGCTGCCGGATAAAACTCCTCGCTAGAGCCACTAAATAGGTAGACTAGACCCACTAAACAGGTTCCCCTTAGAGTATTGGCACTTCGTTCCCTTAATTGTTTCAGGATGCCGCCATTTTGATACTTAGTGCAAAGTGCAAAGTCCTGAGCTTATAGATATGGTGTTAAGAGGATCAGTCTATATATTTTCTTTTCCATCTATCCAAGACCGTTTTAACATTTCTAAAGGACAGGAAAGCGATTCTTGCGATTCAGATAGAACTTGAGACATAACTGGCAACCATGATTGAAACCACCAGAAGACGGCTGAAGTGGCATTACTTGGAAGCGCAGCTTATGCAGTGGCTCCAGTGTAGAGTACGTAGCACCCAGGGTCACTGAATATCTCAAGAGTACCGCATTCGATGCATGGCTTGAGCTGACGTTACATCAGCCGGTAATAGGCACAGCCGTATATTGGGAGAGTTTGGCCATTTATTGGTTTGAATAGGCGAGCATCTCGGGGCCAATTACAGGCCGCGAAACAGCCCCTAGCGGGGGTCATGATCTCTAAAAATACGACTCGACTAACTTTAGCCGTCTTAATGACCGTTCACTCACTTGCGACCGCTTAGAACTGAGTGCCTTGGAACCTCTTAATATCTCTTACGACGGGAGGACACACTGGTGTCATCTATTGGGTTGCAGTGAAAACTTGGCGGTCCGGCATATTTTCTAATTCTCACGCGCGTTGCCATTTTTTTCGTGGCTCTAAAAACTTTTGTCAACGTTAAAAACGAGCCTTTCTCATAAGTATTACGCCATTTGACCTCGAAAATTCCGCAAAACCTTCGCTCTTGTGAAATGCAGTTCCAGTGTCACCGCACAAATGGCGCCAGCGTGCCAGTATGTACTCTCGTCCTAAGAACTTTTAAGATGTTCCAACAGGTCTCGTCTCTCTCGGTCGTACTCGGTTGCAAGTGTGTGAACGGGCCTTGCGCGTCGCTTGAGTAAAAAGGTATAACTCTTGGTGACTGACAAACTGGCGCATGTGAGGTTTTGGTCACGTCTCATATTCAACGGTAGAATGAACGAGCGTGCGCTCCAAACCAGGGAGGACTTGTTAGAAACAGCGTACACGCTAAAACTGGGGGAAAGAAAGCATTGCCCAACGTTACTAGATTACCTCAGTTGTGGAACTACCGCGGAGGGGGTACCTCCCGTCACCCACCTCAGTTCACCTTCCGTCGCTCGAAGCACCATCTAGATTTTTGTTTCATAACTGTGCGTTCCATAGAGCAGAGCTGAAACGCCATCTACACGCCCTGCTTCAAAATATACGCCTTCCATGAAGTACACTAGGCATGATGACATAATTATTGGCGGACACGTATCAGTCGCATTGGAAGCATGTTTGGTCATAAATATGCATGCTTCGAAAACATCTGCAGCCAGGCTTTGTTTAACCAATGACAGAAAAACCTTTAAATAAATAAAACTTCCTCGGAGCAGTGACCGCAGACTGTCATTTGTATGATGCGTAAAAAGTGTAAGCGCGACTTCAACGTACAAAGCAAACGTATCTGGCCTTTCAGATGCATACGGCCGTTTATGCACACTCTTTTTCTTCCAAGTTTTCGGGGTAGTTCTCATTCCCCCTTAGAAAAGCTTACAAATTTATTACGTTTTTTTTTTGTTTGTTTTTTCCCTCAAATTTTTGGATGGCTTTTAACAATTTATACCTCCTCCACCCCTCCCCTCTTCCTCCTGCCCCCCGCCCCCCCCCTCGAAATTCGGGTGCTTGTCGGTGTCAATTTGAGATCTGGGACAAAAAATCGGCCTTCAGTGGTGCTTGTGTTGAAGAAAACAGTACACGGACATGGGATTCCCCATGCCCCAGGGCAGCACACACGTGCCCCTAATGTTGGGAAAGCGTCCAGGCACTCGTGGGAAAATAAAACGGGACAGTGGAGATGTTATTCGAAGAAGGAAACAGCCTTGCCGACAGTTCCGTGCGGGCAGCGTTCTGAATGAACACAGAATAAAGCCACAGACAAAGATTCATTTCAGCGAAGCTTGGAATTTCTTATTCCAGGCTCCAATTTAGGGATCTACGCTGTTCCCCGAATTAGATAAAACGTATTCGAGGATTACTTTTCGGGGTTTCCCGAATTCCGCGAAAACACGAAATGCTACTTATAAATAGGGTTCTGTGTTTTTGGTATTTTCCGATTGACTCCGAAAAGTAGTGGGTTTTATACCCTAGTGACAGAAGCACTTTCAACTGTCATTAAGCCAACGATCGTTGGCAACTCTTAAACATCATTGAGCTCAACTAAGTCGTCCGGTGTTACACTGCACATAAATCGAACCCGAGTTGAGAGGCGCGACAAGAGACACAGTTCAAACCGAAACGAAACCAAAACTAGTGTCACTTTTCCTTTTTTTTTTAGTGTTGCAAATGAATTATATTCACTCTCTTCATTAATTATAAACGTTTTAAAACAAAATAAAATTAACTTCTTTTTTAGATAAATAAACGATAATCAGAACGTTTCACACGAATTCAATCAAGAGAGACAGAACGGAAGTCTTATCGGCAAAAAGAGGCCATGTCCTCGAAGGCACAAAACGACGACTCAACGACTGGTGGCAGAAAAATAGAGAATTCTAAGGAATGAATTCTGGCTAGAACAGAGCCCGGATTTTGTTGTTTTTCTTGTTGTTGGCCTATGAAAGCGTTGGCGCATACCTAAGGAGTGGATAGGCCAAGGATCGACATGTCCATCGAAAGATAGGGACGTATCTGTTTTAAATTTAGAAAGGCCATTTTGTTCAAGACTGGAAAAGTCTAGCAAGGTAATCGTTTTTTTTTTCCCGTAATGTATTCGTGCATGAGAGAGCCCAGAGCGTTGTTTGTGGATCCAAAGTACGTCGCTCCAAAGGAAAAGATATTTTCAGTCGTTACGGGGTAGCCCAGTATCGAAAAAGTCTGCGTCAAGAAACGTTGACGCTGGACACTGCTCACCCAACGTTAGCTCAACCCATGAAAAGGGAAGAGCCAATATAATCCAATACAAATCCAATCCAATCTTGCCAAGATTTGGATTTCACGACATTCTGTGATCGTTGTAGCGGAAGCTCTAGCCTTGAATCATACCTTGTCCGACAATATTTGTGACTACGATACTTTCTATAGATACTTCCCACAATGTTCCGCAATTGTAAGTGCTTCGCTGGCACTGGCCATGGGCGGCGATGCGGCGGACGCCGCCATCTTTAGCTCTATCGGGCCGAACCTCCCTTAGTTAATTTTTCATAATAGTAATAATAATATTTATTTTGGTTCTGGAGAACCGTCGGCGTCGCATAAAGGCCTACGGCACCGCATCTAATGACGATCTGATGAGATTGTGTACAGATGACAGAGAGGTGCTGGCGATGTTGAAATGGAGCTCGTGGGCGAGGGTGGCGGGATGACGTTACGGGTGATGTGGGCCAAGTGTTTTTTAGTGAGCTGCTCGCTGGGACGGTTTTCTTTAAGCTGGTCTCGAAGCCTGGCTGAACCCGGGAGAGAGAGAGAGTTCTTTATTAATCAAGGTAGACCAGCCCAGCTGAACTCAATGAGTGCTGTTAGCGACTCACTACAGTTGGCGCCGCCGTGTAATTCCGGCCGATCGCAGTTGAGTCAACTCTCCTTGGCTTAATGACAGTTAAGAGCGCTATTGTAACTAGGGCATTAGTATATCGTTCCGCCGACTCCGATAACGATATCGGTCAGTCCGCCCGACGCCTCTGCGCGTGCAACGTATTGTTATCGGGTATCGTTATCAGAGGTATCCAAACGATTTACTGAAACGCTTTAGCAACACCCAAGCCGCTTCGAGCCCACTTGGGGAAAAACGATAAACACCGAATTAGAGCCGTCATCAGAACGAGAAAAACCCTAAGCCTTACGGGAAAGAATCGTCATCTACAGCTCTATGTGCAAATCCAGATACCACCCACACTGGACTGTCCACAAGACTGCTTCTTTCTTTTCTCTTCTTCTTTTTTTTTGCATTTTTTTGTTTTATAGGAGGGGGTGGAAGCACGCCCCTTATTTTTGTTTCCTGTCTTATAGCGTACCGGGACGATTTTCAAAGTATTCGAGTCCCGCTGAAATGCCCCCTCAAATATCCCAAGCTCATGACATATTTTCTTCAACATATGCCCCGATAAACACCGAACTTTTGTCTGACGCCGTAAATGGACACCAAGAAACACCAGACCGGCAGAAAAGAATTAACCTCTAAAAAACCCTCCCGAATTCGAGGATAATTAACACCCCGAAGACGCTGTAATAAGGTCATGGGACCTTAGGTTCTTGATAGATGCTCTTAAAAACGTGCTTTGCTTGTGGCGCCTCCTACGTCTGATAATGATGATAATGATGATGGTGGTGGTTACGTCGTTGATTTACATCAAAATGGATACGCTCCGGTTTTCTTGACTAGATTCATTCAAGCCGGAGGACTAATTAGGGGCGGGGGGGGGGGGGGGGAATTGGCGAAAATATGGGTTACCATACCCTTTTCCAATTCAAGAACCGTTGTAAAAAAGCCAGGCTCCTTCGCGGCGCATTACTAATTTCCCCTTTATGTGGGCACTTAAAGGACCCCTGAAAAGAAAAAAGTTTGTTCAAAACAGTCTGGTTAAGACACGCGTATCAAAAAAAATTAATTTTACGCAAAAAAAACAAAATTTTAGAGCAATATTGGTTGCGCCAGACGCAATTTAGTCAGTAGTCACCTCCTTTCCACTTTTTCTCTCTCGGCATTTCGGGCGAGTGTGAGGGAGAGGTACGCCCCGCCTCTTCGTAGTGGATCGGCTTGGCTGCTGGCTGGCTTGGCTGCGCCCTCGTACGAGAGACATTGCTACTTCCTGTGTCTGCCGGTCGCACGTCGTACCGTGTCAGCCAGCTGATTCAGCACGACGGACCGAATCAGCGATTTTCGTCCGCAGACCGTGTAGCAAGTGACCGGCACGTCACCGATTCCTGCAATCCGCGCCTCGTCCGCGGACGCGCGGACTGAAAAAGTCAAGCGCCTTTTTCACTCGCGGATTTTTAGGTGAGATTGACGTGAAAAGCGTTTAGTCTGGCTAGTCTGGCAACAGTACATTGTTTTCTTGTTTTTGTTTCGGGCTATGAAAACAAAAAGTGGCGCATCGTTGTGTTTTGTGCGTTCGCTGGTTCATTTTGTCGGGCGTTTCTTCGTTCCACGTGTGAAAGGAACTGCAGGAACTTTGCCTGGCTGACGCGACGCAGGTTCCTGTGCTCCTCCGGGTCCGCGTCAAGAAGCTTCCGTCAAAACTCGTCTAGCACGCCGCGATGATCCTGGCACGTCCAATCAGGATTTCACCGAGCAAGACCTCTCTTGTGGCTGTCGTGAACTTGGGTGTTGTGCACGAGCGCGGAGTGCGTGAAGCGCACTCCAAACGCCCCTTCGCGAGCCCAGAACTTCGTCGCTTCTACGCGGAACCCTTCTCGAGCAGGACCATGCCTGTGTCACTCTCATGCTTTGGGTTAGTAAGTTTAGTGCGCTTCGCGCGAAGTCTATCACGGTGTTCTGTCTCGATCTGTACGTAACAGCGGCGTACCATTCTTTATCGCGTTAGCAAGCGTCGATTTCTCTCATGGACCACGGTGCCACGGTGCAATGTTGGAGTTCCGCGGCACTGTGGGGTGGCAACCAGGTTCGGTCCGTCCTCGTCGTCTGCTCGTCGTCTCCCTCATGTGGATACGCTTGGAAGACAGACAGAACCGCGGACATGTCGTCACGTTATCAATCCGTCCGCGGATCGGTCCGTCATGTGGATCGGCCATGACTAACTAACACAAGCAACAAGCCCTCTTCAGGAGCTCTTCATATATAACCGCGATAAAACTACAAAACCACCTGAGGATGCGAGACGCGTTGCGAGACGGCGACCATGACAGAAAACAAAATGGCGAAGCTTTTGTTTGTTTCTTTATCCGAACGGAAGTAACGATTTTGTAAAACGTTCGTGAACAATTACGACGTTCATTCGATGTAATGTTTCTTAAACCTAAAAAATATGTAATTCAAAAGGCGATTTCAAGAGATCACGAAGATTTCATAACCAACATCAAAGCTGTCACTCATTCCATTGGCCAATGAGAAGCTGATTTGAATGACCATCGTTACCAATGAGAAGCTGAGCTGAATGACCTGGAATTTGCGCGCAAAATTCCAAATAAATTTCTCTGCCGTCAATACTGCTCTAAAAAAAAAAAAAAATTCGCGTAAAATTTATTTTTTGACGCGCGTGTCCCAACCAGATTGTTTTAAAAAAACTTTTTTTTCTCTTCAGGGGCCCTTCGCTACCGGGTGATTCAAGGGGAGGCCAGGCTCTTTAAATCGACCGCAAAATTCGGTTTCTTAACCTATCGCGCTACGATTTTGTGCAGCGTTGCCCACAGATGGTGCATTTTTTTGTAAAATTTGCAAAGAGCAACTTACCTGAGGAAAAAGTAAAGAAAGAAAAAGGCTTAGCTCCTGTGGAAACGCAGCGACGCCACCGGTCTTCAGACAACACGGCGCCGTTTCGCACGGGAGACAAGAGATGGCGCAAGCGGTCGCGACGCCAACTGCCGCCAACGAACGAGCATACGACGCCGAGAGCCGGCGTCTTTAGCAGACAAGGAGCTGCAGTTCCTTGTTACCGCGCCTGTTTTTGTTTCTGCGACTGTCGCCGCCTGCGGAACGCGCGCCGCTTTTGTGTCGAAAAGATCGTCTGCTAAAGACGCTGGCTCCCGGCGCCGTATGCTCGTTCGTTGGCGCAGAGCCTCTGCGTTGGCGGCGTTCGTTGCGCCATCTCTTGTCTCCCGTGCGAAACGGCGCCGTGTTGTTTGAAGACCGGTGGCGTCGCTGCGTTTCCATAGGAGCTAAGCCTTTTTCTTTTCTTTACTTTTTCCTCAGGTAAGTTCGCTCTTCGCAAATTTTACAAAAAAAATGCACCATCTGTGGGCAACGCTGCACAAAGTCGTAGCGCGATAGGTTAAGAAACCGAATTTTGCGGTCGATTTAAGAGTGCCTAATTTCCCCTTGAATCACCCAGTATATATAGGTGAATTTTCGAGTAAGTATTTGTTACCTTATCAAGACGTACGCGATCCAAACTCTAAGAGCATCGCTTTTTCCTCCGACAACCGAATCTCGTAAGAACTACTTCGCGCCGTATGAACAATGCGCAAAACTTGCCATTTCTTTTTCTTGAGCTGAAAACGGGTATAGACCTACTGATGAGATATCTGTCTGTCGCACGTACGTCTATACGAGAAGCCACAGTCTAAGGCGCCCCCTATATTCCATAAGCGGTGCTAAGAGTACTGTAAGCTGGCAGGAATAGTACTATCGGGCATCCAGATTAACTTTCTTTATTATTTTAGAAATATGTATGCCAGTTAGACCTGACCAGGGTGTAAGATAGGCAGGTGGGGAAACAAGAGCCAAATGAGTGACCGGATTGTGACCCCTTCGGTTTTCTCTTTTCTGTGGCGCCATCTATGCGGAGAACCGCAAACTTCACTCCGGGTGGGCGACCGGTGGCGACCAGCTAAACTGACGGAGATGGTTTCTCGTGGATTTTCAATGAAAACTGTCGTGCTCTCGGTTTATTTTGCGCACTCTTCCATAGAGTTCTATGCAAATCCGATTCCGATTTTTTTCTTCTCGCCGCAGCGCCATCTGTCGCAAATCGGGGTACCCGCAAGCAGACGAGTACACAATCCGGTCACGGCGCTGGGGCAGGCTTCTGCGGGCCGTTCTCCCACCTGTCTATCTTACACCCTGGACCTGATACTCTTCAAATTAACTGTCATCGCTTCGCTCATCTCGGTATAAATCGGATCTCTTGGGAGTGCAGCGGAAGGGTGATGAAACCGTCGAAAATATCCATGGAGACGGTGTCTCCCTCCTTGGGCAGCACCCTGAACCTTTGCATCAGAGTTGCCAGGTACATAAACAACTCCATCGTGGCCAGCGTTTCTCCGGGACACATGCGCCGTCCTGTTCGGAAAGGTACAGTCAAATAAGAAAAAAAAATGTTTTCTTTACTCTAGACGTTTCCCGTGTAACCACCGTCTGGTGGTCGCGGCGAAAAGGAAAAGGGGGCGGGGGGAGTTGTTTGTGAGCTAAAAGTGGAGTGGCAGTGCCACATGCCTCCGCGGCCGTCAGAAGACATTTCAATTGTATTGTTACATTGGGTTTCATTTCTTTTTTTGCCATATACTACTAATATCAATACAACAAAGTGTACAAAAAGACAAAATACCCTCAAAGATGGATACTAAGTCTGTTCACAGTGAGGGAGGAGCCCTCCGAAAATGAAGATAGCGGGAAGCAAGAAAAAGTGAGAGTTTAAATCTCGTGAGCAGGCGCTTACTAATAAAACAAATTAATCTGATCATCAGAGTGACTGGGGAAAACGTAACATAAAATACGCGTCTACAGGTTGAAAAAGGCGTACCTTCACGAATATGGTATATTTGATTACGCCTCGAAGAGGTTTCAACGCGCGGATAGATGCCTGGTTCTGTCTAAGTCTATAGGAAGCCTTGACATTCCCCAATTGTTGTGCTTATATGTCGTGGCTATAGCTTATCAATCCTTTACTGCATCTCGCTTAAATCATAAACACTCACAAACATTGTCGAAGTTACCTCAATATTCACTTAGAGTTTCAGTGCAAATCTCTCGGTGGGGCCTATATAATCAAGGTGTTCGTATGAAACAATTAAGTGCCACCGGTTTTCGAGGGGCATACGTATCAAGGCAAACTATCGATCCATTGGAACTTCTATCACGCTTTCAATTTCTTATAAAGTTTATTATGGTTTTAATTCAATTTTACCCATATCATTTCTACAAATCTTATACCGTACAGGCCAGACATCTAAACGTCACGCGCATCAAAACTAAAACAGTGACCTCATTTAGTTCATTTTTTTTTTCGAGACGCCAAAGCCTGGAATGACATTTCTCTCAACGCAAATTTTCTTGCGAATTCGTGCAGGAAATTCTTGCAAATACGCAAATTCTTGTAAAACAGCAGTTAAGCGAAGCTATCTTCAGAGCTGCGTCATACACATATTTATTCTGCGGCACTTTACTTTTTCTTTCCTTTACAATTATGTCTTTTGTGCAAAATTTGAGTTAGGCTGCATTTGTTTTTTTCTTAAAATTTTCTACAATGAGTGATTCCTTCTGCAATGCATTCGCCAAAGGCGATCTCGCAGTTTAAATAAAAATAAATAGATCTGGAGCGCCGACAAATGGCGGGGTTGCGAGGTCATGGGTGGCACAAAGTGTCTTTCACGTGCGAGGTCTTGTACAAACAAAACACATTCTACTGAAATACGCTAAGGCCACTGTGCCTCCGTCAACACTGCGGTCGTCCGTGATATCGAAGCGATATCATACCTGTACTGAAAGAAAGCAAGGCGGCAGGCTTCGGTAGTAGTTCGGTCTGATCCGCGTTTAGAAATCTGGTCGGATCAAAGTCCATAGGGGCGTTCCCAAATGTCAGGATCGTTATGGACCGCCCAGACATTCGGCAGTACTACGGTGCCAGCGGGAACGTGGAAACCGCCTATGGTGGTGTCGCGTTCGACTCTGCAGATAAAAAAAGAAAAGAAATGACCGTTTATTCACAATATGGTTTAAGCGTGTCAAAGTGAACTCAATAAAACCGTTTAAACGTCCACGGAGCAGCACACGCGGTCACCATCTTTCAGGGACGAAGCCTGTGGGTGGATCCGACTCCTTGCTCAACTCACACTTGGCACTCATGTCCGGTACACGAGAGTACGAGCACAATTAATGGCAGGCTCGGTTCAATGGCACGGCAGAATGCTACTAGACGTCGCGCACTTCTGGGAAGGGTTAGAGTTCCTGTATAGGCTCCCTGCGGAAGCCAGAGCTGCGCGTCTGTTTTCCGCGTGCCGCCGCGCCACTACTCGCCGAGATCGATCACGTGAAGACCAATGAACCCTGCGCCATGCAGGAAAGTTGACGTTGCACGCGCCGTCACGGCGTACGTTCCCTACTTCGTGCCTTTTCCTCCTTTCCTGCTTTCCGTGCACGGCGGCGCGCTCGGCGCCGCTATTCGCCGAATTCAGCCAAGTGACTTGCCGCCATCAGCGGAGCACGGCTCCTACGCGCGCGAGGAGTGGCTTTCCCGCATAACTTAGGGTTTCAAGATGGCTGAACGCGCAATTCTGGCTCCCGTAGGGAGCCTATACAGGAACTGCAGAAAGGGTATACTATAAACATTTCAGCGTAAAAAGTTAGCAAGAATATTGTGAGTTATTATTTACGTCTAACATTCGCAAAACATGTATACTTGACGAAGGCGTAAGGCAGGAGGGAACCTGGGGCTTCTGTTTACTTCAATACATGGAATTAAAACAACACTGCGTTTAGGTCTTCAAGGGACGGAGGCAGCGTGAATACCAGCTCGGTGAAACGTTTCAAACAGTATCTTCGTCTGTCGTTAAACGTTTTCTTTTGGATCGCACTTCACGTGACCGCATATGCACGGTGGTCATTCCTACTTGTTCTTGCCGATAAAACTAAATTCTGATGGTGTGAAATGTTTCCTGCACAATGTACTGAGATCAGCAGCAAGGCCGCCACAATGACCTTTGATACGACATCAGTGATAGGGCGCATTCATGGGCGCTTTGCTTAGAGTGATGACATCTGACCATTTCGTGCCCGACGCTTCTGTTTCCTTCTTGTTCCTGAGCACGAGCTCTTTGGCATTGTACAGTGCTAGGGCGGCATTTTGTTACCGGCTATTTCTTCGCACTTTTCTCGACAGCGCGTGCTGTCGGCATCGCGTACTACAAAGAATGCCATCACCTTAAGCAAATGTGCACACGAAGGCACCATAACCAGTGCAAGCCATGTATTTGTCCAAAGTAATTGATTGATGTTTTGGTGTTTTTTTTTCAAGTCACTTCAGGTTAGTCGGTATCTTTTAGGAAATGAGAACACACTTCTTCACATCCTGTAATTGTTGTCGAGATCTTCACATTTTGGTGACTCGTAATACTGCGTGATCACACACACAACAATACATATTGCAAGCTGCTGACAATAATTATAAACATGTACTATATTTGCATGCTGCTCAGCGTTGTATAGACTTAACTGTTCAAAACGCAAATTTAATTGTCTTACTCGCGTTTTTTTTGTAATGAGCTTTAATGCTGTAATGAGCAAGGCCTCTTAGTAATACTTTGTTCCTGTCTGAAGCGCGCCCCGAGGCCGTCCCGTTTACTAAGTCCTCCTCCTCTTCTAACGTTCGTGTGCGCCGCGAGACGGCGCTGCCTACGCAGGGACGAACTCCAACTCAACTCTGTTACATCACGCCGCGGTGGTGGCAGCATTAGGCCGCATTTCCGGTTTGTGCGTGCGGGTCGAAGTCGGCAATGCGGGCCGGGCATTGCTGTGTTGTTTTGGAAGAAACCAGAATAAAATCCGCCTTCTTTGTTGAAGCGCCGAGACTGGAGCTACACCAAAAGAGCCGGGAAAGGTGTCAAGATAGTTTTCCCGTGTTTTCTGCCTGCCCGATTTGGTCCGAGAACGGAGATTTGTGCCATGAAAATGCAAAACCAGATTCCGTCGGACCACGGTTGCTTTTGCGAGAAGCACTCTGGATTGAATTCACGGAGATTTGTGACCGTCAGGTATGATTTGTTTGTTCCAACAAGAGCACGACAAAACCGTCAAGTTGTGCGGACCAGATGCCTACCTACGTTTGGTGAGTGTTCACGCTCAAACAACCGTCTGGTCGTTCAAACTGTTGTCTACTCGTTCAAACTCGTCTGCTTGTTCAAACTGTCGTCTGTTCGTTCAATCAACAACGGCCTCTAAACCACACGTTGACGCGGTAATTGTGATAAGCAATGGGGGGGGGGGGGGAGGGGTCTCAAAAGGTTTCAAATTTGAAGGTTGTTTGTGGTAAGCAGGCCTCGGCGTAAACAACAGATACGAGGAGATGTTGATCATTGTTACCGGTGACCATCACCAACTTG
>JAZHYW010041827.1:15000-33838 GCA_037355805.1 Ixodes ricinus
TAACTGCGCCCGTGACCCCGAGGGTGTCCAGAAGAAGCTTCAGCAAGAAGTGGACAAAGTCGTGGGACTGGACAGGGCTCCCGAATGGGAGGACAGGCACAAGATGCCCTACACCATGGCTGCCATCTGGGAGATGCTGCGCTGGAGGACCGTAGCGCCGTTAGGTGTCATCAGAGCGTAAGTAAATTGGACCTTGTGAAAGGGGAAGTTGTTATGTTTTAAATCAATCAATCAATCAATCAATCAATCAATCAATCAACCAATCAATCAGTCAATCAATCAATATTTTTTTATTCATCCAAAAGTTGCAGCAACTGTAGCTTGACGTGACTGTAGCCAAGGCCTCCTGTATACTCAAGCCTGTCGAACGGAGGAACATACAACGGGGGCCGCCGCCCCAAGGGTCGCACGCCGCCGCCATTGCTTTAGGGTGGGGGCGCCACCTTAGTTGGGGCAGGGCAGAGCCGTATATAGAGAGTTTGGCCATTCATCGGGAAGCATAGGAGGCAGATGAGGAGGCGCCATTGGCCGAAAGCGGGCTGGGCGTGTTCAGCACGACTTTACAAATTAGGATGTGGCCAACCGGAAGCCGCGAATAATTCCCTGGCGGTGGTCGGCAGAAACGAAATGAATAATTGCATCGGAGTAACTCTCGGTGACTGAAAATAGAGTACACGTGGTATTTCGATCATGGCACGTAATCCGTACGGGAGGCGCCGAGGGCCTGGCGTACGGATATTCCGGCCGAGCAAAACAGAGTTCGGGCGTCGCATTCGTTTCGTTCATCGTTTTGCATGATCATAATCAAAACACCACTTTCGCCATATTTTCAGCCTCTGAAGAGTTACTACATTGAACTCATGCGCACGCATTAAAAGTGTTCCTCGCTACCACCGCTAGGAAATTATTTTCGACTTGTGGTTGGCCAAGAGAGCATGTCCAGCCCTCTGCCTGCGCCTGGGGCACGCCCTGGCTCTGCCCGCTCTCTCATTGACAAAACTTCTTATAGTCGTCTCTGGGGCAGAGTAGAGAGCCTCGACTGAAGATAGGGTCCATCTCAATACAGAGGGAGCGCTTGCAATTTAATGGCGGGCACCTCCTGCGGCGATCGGTCGCAAGTGCGCATGTCCTGCGTTTTCGTGTGGTGGGAAGGATAGCCAAAGGAAAGGCGGATACGTTTGCAGAGGATCAGCGCTTTCGTCACCTCCTTGCAGCTCGTATGGCAAACGCGGCCCGTAAACCACGTGACTACCACTTCAAAACTCTCTGTAATCGAGGCTCTCAGCAGGCTAACGCCGGGGCATTGCGCGCGACGCCCTGGTCTGCTCCTGCCCTATAGAGAGCCTGTAATACAGAGAGCTTCCAACTGCTCGATCCGGGTCACGTGGTTTATCGGCCTCATTTGCAATACGAGCTGCGAGGAGGTGAGAAAAGCGTGTATCGTCTGCAAACGTCTCCGCCTTTCTTCCTGCTTTTCTCCTTGCCACGCAAAAATGCAGCGCATGCGCACTTTCGACCAGTCTCCGCAGTAGGCTTCAGCCATTAGATTGCAAACGGTCCCCATGATTTGAGATGGACCCTCTCTTCAATCGGCTTCTTATACACCAGCTCATGTTCGTATGTATGTATGTATGTATGTATGTATGTATGTATGTATGTATGCATGCATGTATGTATGTATGTATGTATGTATGTATGTATGTATGTATGTATGTATGTATGTATGTATGTATGTATGTATGCATGCATGCATGCATGCATGCATGCATGCATGCATGCATGTATGTATGTATGTATGTATGTATGTATGTATGTATGTATGTATGTATGTATGTATGTATGTATGTATGTATGTATGTATGTATGTATGCATGCATGCATGTATGCATGTATGTATGTATGTATGCATGTATGTATGTATGTATGTATGCATGTATGTATGTATGTATGTATGTATGTATGTATGTATGTATGCATGTATGTATGCATGTATGCATGCATGTATGCATGTATGTATGTATGCATGTATGTATGTATGTATGTATGTATGTATGCATGTATGCATGTACGTATGTATGTATGTATGTATGCATGCATGTATGTATGCATGCATGTATGCATGTTGTGGGAATTCGCGTACCGCCGATGATACGCCGTTCCCCACGTGGTCCGTCAACAACCCGAGTCCAGCCTGGTTCTTTCACGGAGCGGGATTCCGCTCCCCGTTTATTGGTACATAAAACACAATGCTACAAAACACTCAATCTATATTATAAACACACGCGACATTACTCAAATATTTACAAACGTACGTTAAGCCCAAAGCTTAACACAAAGAGGGCCCCTAGGCCTCGTGTCCCGCTATTGCCTGAGAGCAGTTTCTTCCACTTGCCTATCTTGAGCGCCGGCCGGAATCCTAATGGCCGATTCACACGACGGACTGATCCGCGGACGGATTGATCACGTGACGACATGTCCGCGGATCGTCCGTCTCCCAAGCGCATCCACACGAGGGACACGACGAGCAGACGCCAGCGGTGACGGACCGAACATGTTCGCCACCCCACAGTGACGCGAAACTCCAACATCGCACTGTGGCACCGTTGTCCAAGAGAGAAATCGACGTTTGCAACCGCGATAATATATCGTACGCCGCTGTTACGTAAAGATCGAGACAAAACACCGTGATAGGCTTCGCGCGAAGCGCCACAAGCTTTACTGACCCAAAGCATGAGAGTGACACAGGCATGGTCCTGCTCGAGAAGGGTTCCGCGTAGAAGCGACGAAGTTCTGGGCTCGCGGAGGGGCGTTCGAAGATGCCTTCACGCACTCCGCGCTCGTGCACAACACTCAAGTACACAACAGCCACAAGAGAGGTCTTGCTCGGTGAAATCCTGATTGGACGTGCAAGAATTATCGCGGCATGCTAGACGAGTTTTGACGGGAGCTTCTTGACGCGCACCCGGAGGAGTACCGGAACCTGCGTCGCGTCAGCCAGACAAGTTTCTGCAGTTTCTTTCACACGTGAAACCAAGAAACGCGCGACAAAATGAACCAGCGAACGCCCAACACACAACGATGCGCCATTTTTGTTTTCATCGCCGAGAAACAAAACAAAAAAAAGAGAAAACAATGTACCGTTGCCAGACTAAACGCTTTTCAAGTCGATCTCCCGCTAAAAGTCCGCGAGTGAAAAAGGCGCTCGGCTTTATCAGTCCGCGCGTCCGCGGACGAGGCGCGGATCGCAGGAATCGGTGACGTGCCGGTCACGTGGTACACGGTCCGCGGACGAAAATCGCGATTCGGTCCGTCGTGTGAATCGGCTATAAGCGACTCTTGCCTCCCGGTTACTCGACAATATCGACCGATGGGCGAGAGAGGTTTCTCCTCGCCCGCCATGGGGCGCCTGCAGCGCCATCCAGTGGCTAGGAGAGAAAGCGGCACGTCGGGAGCCGAATTCGAGATCCCGATCGACCCCGCGGCGACACGACCATGTGATCGTGTCTGAGGCGAGGCAACTGCTTAGTTGCTCCGCGGCACCTTTGCCAGGTTGGTTTGATGGGCGCCCACGCGAATGCACGGTGCGCCATAATATATGCATGTATGTATCCACGCATGTATGAATTCATGTATGCATTAATGCATGTATGTATGTATGTATGTATGCATGTATGTATGTATGTATGGATGCATGTATGCATGTATGTATGCATCCATGTATGCATGCATGCATGCATGCATGCATGGAGGCATGCATGCATGTATGTATACGTATGTATGTATGTATGTATGTATGTATGTATGTATGTATGTATGTATGTATGTATGTATGTATGTATGTGCATGTATGTATGTATGTATGTATGTATGTATGTATGTATGTATGTATGTATGTATGTATGTATGTATGTATGTGATGTATGTATGTATGTATGTATGTATGTATGTATGTATGTATGTATGTATGTATGTATGTATGTATGTATGTATGTATGTATGTATGTATGTATGTATGTATGTATGTATGTATGTATGTATGTATGTATGTATGTATGTATGTATGTATGTATGTATGTATGTATGTATGTATGTATGTATGTATGTATGTATGTATGTATGTATGTATGTATGTATGTATGTATGTATGTATGTATGTATGTATGTATGTATGTATGTATGTATGTATGTATGTATGTATGTATGTATGTATGTATGTATGTATGTATGTATGTATGTATGTATGTATGTATGTATGTATGTATGTATGTATGTATGTATGTATGTATGTATGTATGTATGTATGTATGTATGTATGTATGTATGTATGTATGTATGTATGTATGTATGTATGTATGTATGTATGTATGTATGTATGTATGTATGTATGTATGTATGTATGTATGTATGTATGTATGTATGTATGTATGTATGTATGTATGTATGTGTATGTATGTATGTATGTATGTATGTATGTATGTATGTATGTATGTATGTATGTATGTATGTATGTATGTATGTATGTATGTATGTATGTATGTATGTATGTATGTATGTATGTATGTATGTATGTATGTATGTATGTATGTATGTATGTATGTATGTATGTATGTATGTATGTATGTATGTATGTATGTATGTATGTATGTATGTATGTATGTATGTATGTATGTATGTATGTATGTATGTATGTATGTATGTATGTATGTATGTATGCGGCGATTTCTTTGAATCGGGCGTCTACTAAATAAACACGCCAACAAAAATAGCAGAGAGCGGAGTGTATTCACTAGTTGAGCTTCAACAATGTACTGTCCACCAGGCCTCAAATCTCCGCTTCGAGCACTGTCGTGTCCTTGCACTTGCGTGTCCGGCACCGCCAGTGCGAGTGCCGGACACGCAAGAACCAAGTGGTGTATCGTTTCTTCCACTTCCCCACAAACACTGCAAAGGGTGTCGGTCACGTTGCTGTCGTACTTTCGTCGATACATGCGGGTACGCAGGGCGCCCCCCTCGGACCTCAGCGAGGAGCCAGCTGCCCAGAGTATTACCACATAGAGGATTTGAGCAATGGTGGTCTTGAAAGACGCGTGAAGGTGCATGCCTGAGTGTTCTTGCATGCGTCCTCTCGACCGGTACGGCTCGACGGCCTTAATTTTCTCTCTCACTTTGGCAACCCACTCTTTCTTTATCGGAGGCTTGTCGGACACTGAGAAAGGCCCGTATTTCGTCTCCCAGTCGGATGGTACGGCGTCTCCATGTTGTGTGCGCGCCTCTTAGGTGAATGTACACGAACACTCGCCGCGCCTAGCAATCTCCATTCATGTGTCGCAATCAGGCGTAGTATTCCAACTTACTGCTGGCCTCCCGTGCCTCGAAAGAGGACCAGCCAAGGTATTCTTGGACCAGTTCGTTAGCGACTCTTCCATGGCATCCTAGTGCCTGACGTCCGATTTACCTTTGGCGCCGCTCAAGGTATTCTCGGATCTCGCTGGGGGCACATGTAGCGGCATTGGCGAAAGTCAAGCCTGGTATCGACGGCTTTCCAAAGTTCTGCGGGTTATTACGTACCGATCGCAGCACCAAAAACTCTTTCGACATAACACATTTCGCTTCCGCAGCGCTGACGCCTTGAGATTTTCATTATGCTCTGGTAATCTTCTGCACTGCTCAGGGTCACTCCAAGGTACCTGTAACGGCTATTAACAGGGAGCGCAGTGTTCTGGATGGTGAGGGATTCAAGGCCCTCCCCCTGCCCGGAAAAAAGCACCACGGCCGACTTGTTGGCATTTGTGGTTTAGAAATAAACCGGAGCGCCTCTAGCGGACACCACCGGCTCTGCGCATGCGCGATGGGGTGTTGAGCAAGAAGCGCACCGTCGCGCATCAACGAATCATTGGAATGCGATGTTGTCGGCCTTGGTGTGAGTCCCCGTACTTTTTCGCGTTGGAATTGCTGATTCTACGTCTCTGGCTATTTTAGTGGCCTCAGCGAAATTAACGAGGCTCGTTTCACCCCGAAACCTCGCGTGAATAATGTGGCATGCTGCGATTCATTCCGCCTGGATGCTGCAGAATTAGCGAGCAGAATGAGATTCTGCTCGCTAATGTCAGTCACGATATGATCGGGTTGGAAAAAAGCGTGGATGGTAGCAGCGATGCTTGACGATCTGTACTAGAAATCGCCAGGAGAATCGGGCCATGTGAATCAGGCATAGCAAGTTGGTGATGGTCACCGGTAACAATGATCAACATCTTCCTCGTATCTGTTGTTTACGCCGAGGCCTGCTTACCACAAACAACCTTCAAATTTGAAACCTTTTGAGACCCCCCCCCCCCCCCCCCCATTGCTTATCACAATTACCGCGTCAACGTGTGGTTTAGAGGCCGTTGTTGATTGAACGAACAGACGACAGTTTGAACAAGCAGACGAGTTTGAACGAGTAGACAACAGTTTGAACGACCAGACGGTTGTTTGAGCGTGAACACTCACCAAACGAGGTAGGCATCTGGTCCGCACAACTTGACGGTTTTGTCGTGCTCTTGTTGGAACAAACTAAATATACCTGACGGTCATAAATCTCCGTGAATTCAATCCAGAGTGCTTCTCACAAAAGCAACCGTGTGTCCAACGGAATCTGGTTTTGCATTTTCATGGCACAAATCTCCGTTCTCGGACCAAACGGGCAGGCAGAAAACACGGGAAAACTATCTTGACACCTTTCCCGGCTCTTTTGGTGTAGCTCCAGTCTCGGCGCTTCAACAAAGAAGGGGATTTATTCTGGTTTCTTCCAAACAACACAGCAATGCCCGGCCCGCATTGCCACTTCGGCCCGCACGCGAAAACCGGAAATGCGGCCTAATGCGCCACCACCGCGGCGTGATGTAACAGAGTTGAGTTGGAGTTCGTCTCTGCTTCAGGCAGCGCCGTCTCACGGCGCACACGAACTGTTAGAAGAGGAGGAAGACTTAGTAAACGGGACGGCCTCCGGGGCGCGCTTCAGACAGTACAAAGTTTACTAAAGGCCTTGCTCATTACAGCATTAAAGCTCATTACAAAAAAAACGCGAGTAAGACAATTAAATTTGCGTTTTGAACAGTTAAGTCTATACAACCTGAGCAACATGCAAATATAGTACATGTTTATAATTATTGTCAGCAGCTTGCAGATATGTATTGTTGTGGTGTGATTACGCAGTATTACGAGTCACCAAAATGTGAAGATTTCGACAAAAATTACAGGATGTGAAGAAGTGTGTTCCATTTCCTAAAAGATACTGACTAACCTGAAGTGACTTGAAAAAAAACCACCAAAACATCAATTAATTACTTTGGACAAATACATGGCTTGCACTGATTATGGTGCCTTCATGTGCAATTTGCTTATGGTGATGGTATTCTTTGTAGTACGCGATGCCGACAGCACGCGCTGTCGAGAAAAGTGCGAAGAAAAAGCCGGTAACAAAATGCCGCCTAGCACTGTAAATGACAAAGAGCTCGTGATCAGGAACAAGAAGGAAACAGAAGCGTCGGGAACGAAGTGTCAGATGTCATCACTCTAAGCAAAGCGCCCATGAATGCGCCCTATCACTGATGTCGTATCAAAGGTCATTGTGGCGGCCTTGCTGCTGATCTCGTACATTGTAGCAGGAAACATTTCACACCACAGAATTTATTTTATCGGCAAGAACAAGTAGGAATGACCACCGTGCATATCGGTCACGGAAGTGCGATCCAAAAGAAAACGTTTAACGACAGACGAAGATACTGTCGGAACGTTTCACCGAGCTGGTATTCACGCTGCCTCTGTCTCTTGATGACCTAAACGCAGTGTTGTTTTAATTCCATGTATTGAAGTAAACAGAAGCCCCAGGTTTCCTCCTGCCTTACGCCTTCGTCAAGTATACATGTTTTGCGAATGTTAGACGTAAATAATAACTCACAAATTCTTGCTACCTTTTTACACTGAAATGTTTATAGTATACCCTTTCTGCAGTTCTGTATACGGCTCCTACGGGAGCCAGAATTGCACGTTCAGCCATCTTGAAACCCTAAGTTATGCGGGACAGCCACTCCTCGCGCGCGTAGGAGCCGTGCTCCGCTGATGGCGGCAAGTCACTTGGCTGAATTCGGCGAATAGCGGCGCCGAGCGCGCCGCCGTGCACGGAAAGCAGGAAAGGAGGAAAGGCACAAGTAGGGTAACATACGCCGGGACGGCGCGTGCAACGTCAACTTTCCTGCATGGCGCAGGGTTCATTGGTCTTTACGTGATCGATCTCGGCGAGTAGTGGCGCGGCGGCACGCGGAAAACAGACGCGCAGCTCTGGCTTACGCAGGGAGCCTATACAGGAACTCTAACCCTTCCCAGAAGTGTGCGACATCTAGTAGCATTCTGCCGTGCCATTGAACCGAGCCTGCCATTAAGTTGTGCTCGTACTCTCGTGTACCGGACATGAGTGCCAAGTGTGAGTTAGAGCAAGGAGTCGGATCCACCCACAGGCTTCGTCCCTGAAAGATGGTGACCGCGTGTGCTGCTCCGTGGACGTTTAAACGGTTTTATTGAGTTCACTTTGACACGCTTAAACCATATTGTGAATAAACGGTCATTTCCTTTTCTTTTTTTATCTGCAGAGTCGAACGCGACACCACCATAGGCGGTTTCCACGTTCCCGCTGGCACCGTAGTACTGCCGAATGTCTGGGCGGTCCATAACGATCCTGACATTTGGGAACGCCCCATGGACTTTGATCCGACCAGATTTCTAAACGCGGATCAGACCGAACTACTACCGAAGCCTGCCGCCTTGCTTTCTTTCAGTACAGGTACTGATATCGCTTCGATATCACGGACGACCGCAGTGTTGACGGAGGCACAGTGGCCTTAGCGTATTTCAGTAGAATGTGTTTTGTTTGTACAAGACCTCGCACGTGAAAGACACTTTGTGCCACCCTTGACCTCGCAACCCCGCCATTTGTCGGCGCTCCAGATCTATTTATTTGTTATTTAAACTGCGAGATCAGCCTTTGGCGAATGCATTGCAGAAGGGAATCACTCATTGTAGAAAATTTTAAGAAAAAAACAAATGCAGCCTAACTCAAATTTTGCACAAAAGACATAATTGTAAAGGAAAGAAAAAGTAAAGTGCCGCAGAATAAATATGTGTATGACGCAGCTCTGAAGATAGCTTCGCTTAACTGCTGTTTTACAAGAATTTGCGTATTTGCAAGAATTTCCTGCACGAATTCGCAAGAAAATTTGCGTTGAGAGAAATGTCATTCTAGGCTTTGGCGTCTCGAAAAAAAAATGAACTAAATGAGGTCACTGTTTTAGTTTTGATGCGCGTGACGTTTAGATGTCTGGCCTGTACGGTATAAGATTTGTAAAAATGATATGGGTAAAATTGAATTAAAAGCCATAATAAACTTTATAAGAAATTGAAAGCGTGATAGAAGTTCCAATGGATCGATAGGTTGCCTTGATACGTATGCCCCTCGAAAGCCGGTGGCACTTAATTGTTTCATACGAACACCTTGATTATATAGGCCCCACCGAGAGATTTGCACTGAAACTCTAAGTGAATATTGAGGTAACTTCGACAATGTTTGTGAGTGTTTATGATTTTAGCGAGATGCAGTAAAGGATTGATAGAGCTATAGCCACGACATATAAGCACAACAATTGGGGAATGTCAAGGTTCCCTAGAGCTTAGACAGAACCAGGCATCTATCCGCGCGTTGGAAACCTCTTCGAGGCATAATCAAATATACCATATTCGTGAAGGTACGCCTTTTTCAACCTGTAGACGCGTATTTTATGTTACGTTTTCCCCAGTCGCTCTGATGATCAGATTAATTTGTTTTATTAGTAAGCGCCTGCTCACGAGATTTAAACTCTCACTTTTTCTTGCTTCCCGCTATCTTCATTTTCGGAGGGCTCCTCCTCACTGTGAACAGACTTAGTATCCATCTTTGAGGGTATTTTGTCTTTTTGTACACTTTCGTTGTATTCGATATTAGTAGTATATGGCAAAAAAGAAATGAAACCCAATGTAACAATACAATTGAAATGTCTTCTGACGGCCGCAGAGGCATGTGGCACTGCCACTCCACTTTTAGCTCACAAACAACTCCCCCCGCCCCTTTTCCTCTTCGCCCGACCACCAGACGGTGGTTACACGGGAAACGTCTAGAGTAAAGAAAACATTTTTTTTTCTTATTTGACTGTACCTTTCCGAACAGGACGGCGCATGTGTCCCGGAGAAACGCTGGCCACGATGGAGTTGTTTATGTACCTGGCAACTCTGATGCAAAGGTTCAGGGTGCTGCCCAAGGAGGGAGACACCGTCTCCATGGATATTTTCGACGGTTTCATCACCCTTCCGCTGCACTCCCAAGAGATCCGATTTATACCGAGATGAGCGAAGCGATGACAGTTGAATTTGAAGAGTATCAGGTCCAGGGTGTAAGATAGACAGGTGGGGAAACGGCCCATAGAAGCCTGCCCCAGCGCCGTGACCGGATTGTGTACTCGTCTGCTTGCGGGTACCCCTGATTTGCGACAGATGGCGCTGCGGCGAGAAGAAAAAAATCGGAATCGGATTTGCATGGAACTCTATGGGAGAGTGCGCAAAATAAACCGAGAGCACGACAGTTCTCCATTGAAAATCCACGAGAAACCATCTCCGTCAGTTTAGCTGGTCGCCACCGGTCGCCCACCCGGAGTGAGAGTTCGCGGTGCTCCACATAGATGGCGCCACAGAAAAAGAGAAAACCGAAGGGGACACAATCCGGTCGCTCATTTGGCTCTCTGTTTCCCCACCTGCCTATCTTACACCCTGGTCAGGTCTAACTGGCATGCATATTTCTAAAATAATAAAGAAAAGTTAATCTGGATGCCCGATAGTACTATTCCTGCCAGCTTACAGTACTCTTAGCACCGCTTATGGAATAGTAGGGGGCGCCTTAGACTGTGGCTTCTCGTATAGACGTACGTGCGACAGACAGATATCTCATCAGTAGGTCTATACCCGTTTTCAGCTCAAGAAAAAGAAATGGCAAGTTTTGCGCATTGTTCATACGCGGCGCGAAGTAGTTCTTACGAGATTCGGTTGTCGGAGGAAAAAGCGATGCTGCTTGGAGTTTGGATCGCGTACGTCTTGATAAGGTAACAAATACTTACTCGAAAATTCACCTATATATACTGGGTGATTCAAGGAGAAATTAGGCACTTTAAATCGACCGCAAAATTCGGTTTCTTAACCTATCGCGCTACGACTTTGTGCAGCGTTGCCCACAGATGGTGCATTTTTTTGTAAAATTTGCAAAGAGCGAACTTACCTGAGGAAAAAGTAAAGAAAGAAAAAGGCTTAGCTCCTATGGAAACGCAGCGACGCCACCGGTCTTCAAACAACACGGCGCCGTTTCGCACGGGAGACAAGAGATGGCGCAACGAACGCCGCCAACGCAGAGGCTCTGCGCCAACGAACGAGCATACGGCGCCGAGAGCCAGCGTCTTTAGCAGACGATCTTTTCGACACAAAAGCGGCGCGCGTTCCGCAGGCGGCGACAGTCGCAGAAACAAAAACAGGCGCGGTAACAAGGAACTGCAGCTCCTTGTCTGCTAAAGACGCCGGCTCTCGGCGTCGTATGCTCGTTCGTTGGCGGCAGTTGGCGTCGCGACTGCTTGCGCCATCTCTTGTCTCCCGTGCGAAACGGCGCCGTGTTGTTTGAAGACCGGTGGCGTCGCTGCGTTTCCATAGGAGCTAAGCCTTTTTCTTTTCTTTACTTTTTCCTCAGGTAAGTTCGCTCTTTGCAAATTTTACAAAAAAAAATGCACCATCTGTGGGCAACGCTGCACAAAATCGTAGCGCGATAGGTTAAGAAACCGAATTTTGCGGTCGATTTAAAGAGCCTGGCCTCCCCTTGAATCACCCGGTATATCTTGAAGGGCCCCTGAAAGAAAAAAAAGTTTTTTTAAAACAATCTGGTTGGGACACGCGCGTCAAAAAATAAATTTTACGCGAATTTTTTTTTTTTTTTAGAGCAGTATTGACGGCGAGAAATTTATTTGGAATTTTGCGCGCAAATTCCAGGTCATTCAGCTCAGCTTCTCATTGGTAACGATGGTCATTCAAACTCAGCTTCTCATTGGCCAATGGAATGAGTGACAGCTCGATGTTGGTTATGAAATCTTCGTGATCTCTTGAAATCGCCTTTTGAATTACATATTTTTAGGTTTAAGAAACATTACATCGAATGAACGTCGCAATTGTTCACGAACGTTTTACAAAATCGTTACTTCCGTTCGGATAAAGAAACAAACAAAAGCTTCGCCATTTTGTCTTTCTGTCATGGTCGCCGTCTCGCAACGCGTCTCGCATCCTCAGGTGGTTTTGTAGTTTTATCGCGGTTATATATGAAGAGCTCCTGAAGAGGGCTTGTTGCTTGTGTTAGTTAGTCAGCGGCCGATCCACATGACGGACCGATCCGCGGACGGATTGATAACGTGACGACATGTCCGCGGTTCTGTCTGTCTTCCAAGCGTATCCACATGAGGGAGACGACGAGCAGACGACAGCGAGGACGGACCGAACCTGGTTCGCCACCCCACAGTGCCGCGGAACTCCAACATTGCACCGTGGCACCGTTGTCCAAGAGAGAAATCGACGCTTCGCTACCGCGATAAAGAATGGTACGCCGCTGTTACGTACAGATCGAGACAGAACACCGTGATAGACTTCGCGCGAAGCGCCACTAGCTTTACTAACCCAAAGCATGAGAGTGACACAGGCATGGTCCTGCTCGAGAAGGGTTCCGCGTAGAAGCGACGAAGTTCTGGGCTCGCGAAGGGGCGTTTGGAGATGCTCTCACGCACTCCGCGCTCGTGCACAACACCCAAGTTCACGACAGCCACAAGAGAGGTCTTGCTCGGTGAAATCCTGATTGGACGTGCCAGAATCATCGCGGCGTGCTAGACGAGTTTTGACGGAAGCTTCTTGACGCGGACCCGGAGGAGCACAGGAACCTGCGTCGCGTCAGCCAGGCAAAGTTCCTGCAGTTCCTTTCACACGTGGAACGAAGAAACGCCCGAGCCAAAATGAACCAGCGAACGCACAAAAACACAACGATGCGCCACTTTTTGTTTTCATAGCCCAGAAACAAAAACAAGAAAACAATGTACTGTTGCCAGACTAGCCAGACTAAACGCTTTTCACGTCAATCTCCTGCCAAAAATCCGCGAGTGAAAAAGGCGCTTGACTTTTTCAGTCCGCGCGTCCGCGGACGAGGCGCGGATTGCAGGAATCGGTGACGTGCCGGTCACTTGCTACACGGTCTGCGGACGAAAATCGCGATTCGGTCCGTCGTGTGAATCGGCTGTACGACACGGTACGACGTGCGACCGGCAGACACAGGAAGTAGCAATGTTCTCGTACGGGGCGCAGCCAAGCCAGCCAAGTAGCCAAGCCGATCCACTACGAAGAGGCGGGCGTACTCTCTCCTCCACTCGCCCGAAATGCCGAGAGAGAAAAGTGGAAAGGAGGTGACTACTGACTAAATTGCGTCTGGCGCAACCAATATTAGCTCTAAAATTTTTTTTTTTTTTGCGTAAAATTAATTTTTTTGATACGCGTGTCTTCACCAGACTGTTTTGAACAAACTTTTTTTTCTTTTCAGGGGTCCTTTGGGTGCCCACATAAAGGGGAAATTAGTAATGCGCCGCAAGGAGCCTGGCTTTTTTTTTACAACGGTTCTTGAGTTGAAAAAGGGTATGGTAACCCATATTTTCGCCAATTCCCCCCCTCCTCGCTCTTAATTGTCCTCCGGCTTGAATGAATCTAGTCAAGAAAACCGGAGCGTATTCATTTTGATGTAAAATCAACAACGTATCCACCACCATCATCATTATCATCATCATTAGACGTAGGAGGCGCCACAAGCAAAGCACATTTTTAAGAGCATCTATCAATAACCTAAGGTCCCATAACCTTATTACAGTGTTTTCGTGGTGTTAATTATCCTCGAATTCGGGAGGGTTTTTTAGAGGTTAATTCTTTCTGCCGGTCTGGTGTTTCTTGGTGTCCATTTACAGCGTCAGACAAAAATTCGGTGTTTATCGGGGCATATGTTGAAGAAAATATGTCATGAGCTTGGGTTATTTTAGGGGGCATTTCAGCGGGACCTCGAATACTTTGAAAACGTCCCGGTTGCTATAAGAGAGGAAACAAAAATAAGGGGCGTGGTTCCACCCCCTCCTATAAAACAAAAAATGCAAAAAAAGAAGAAGAAAAGAAAGAAGCAGTCTTGTGGACAGTCCAGTGTGTGTGGTATCTGGATTTGCACATAGAGCTGTAGATGACGATTCTTTCCCGTAAGGCTTGGGGTTTTTCGCGTTCTGATGACGGCTCTAATTCGGTGTTTATTGTTTTTCCCAAAGTTGGCTCGAAGCGCCTTGGGCGTTGCTAAAGTGTTTCAGTAAATCGTTTGGATGCCTCTTGATAACGATACCCGATAACAATACGTTGCACGCGCAGAGGCGTCGGGCGGACTGTCCGATATCGTTATCGGAGTCGGCGGAACGATCTACTAATGCCCTAGTTACATTAGCGCTCTTAACTGTCATTAAGCCAAGGAGAGTTGACTCAATTGCGATCGGCCGGAATTACACGGCGGCGCCAACTGTAATTGAGTCGCTAACAACACTCATTGAGTTCAGCTGGGCTGTGCCTTGATCAATAACGAACTTATCTCTCTCTCCCCGGGTTCAGCCAGACTTGAGACCAGCTGAAAGAAAACCGTCCCAGCGAGCAGCTCACTAAAAAAACACTTGGCCCACATTACCCGTAACATCATCCCGCCACCCTCGCCCACGAGCTCCATTTCAACATCGCCAGCACCTCTCTGTCATCTGTACACAATCTCATCAGATCGTCATTAGATGCGGTGCCATAGGCCTTTATGCGACGCCGCGGTTCTCCTGAACCAAAATAAATATTATTATTACTATTATTGAAAAATTAACTTAAGGGAGGTTCGGCCCGATAGAGCTAAAGATGGCGGCGTCCGCCGCATCGCCGCCCATGGCCAGCGCCAGCGAAGCACTTACTATTGCGGAACATTGGGGAAGTATCTATAGAAAGTATCGTAGTCACAAATATTGTTGGACGAGGTATGATTCAAGGCCAGAGCTTCCGCTACAACGATCACGGAATGTCGCGAAATCCAAATCTTGGCAAGATTGGATTGGATTTGTATTGGATTATATTGGCTCTTCCCTTTCATGGGTTGAGCTAACGTTGGGTGAGCAGTGTCCAGCGCCAACGTTTCTTGACGCAGACTTTTTCGATACTGGGCCACCCCGTAACGACTGAAAATATCATTTCCTTTGGAGCAACGTACTTTGGATCCACAAACAACGCTTTTTGCTCCCTCATACACGAATATATTACGGGAAAAAAAACGATTACCTTGCTAAACCCTTCCAGTCTTGAACAAAATGGCCTTTCTAAATTTAAAACAGATACGTCCCTTAACTTTTCGATGGACACGTCGATTCTTGGCCCATCCACTCTCTTAGGTATGCGCCAACGCTTTCATAGGCCAACAACAAGAAAAACAACAAAATCCGGGCTCTGTTCTAGCCAGAATTCATTCCTTAGAATTCTCTATTTTTCTGCCACCAGTCGTTGAGTCGTCGTTTTGTGCCTTCGAGGACATGGCCTCTCTTTTGCCGATAAGACTTCCGTTCTGTCTGTCTTGATTGAATTCGTGTGAAACGTTCTGATTATCGTTTATTTAATCTAAAAAGAAGTTAATTTATTTTGTTTTAAACGTTTATAATTAATGAAGAGAGTGAATATAATTCATTTGCAACACTACAAAAAAAGGAAAGTGACACTAGTTTTGGTTTCGTTTCGGTTTGAACTGTGTCTTTTGTCGCGCCTCTCAACTCGGGTTCGATTTATGTGCAGTGTAACACCGGACGACTTAGTTGAGCTCCAATGATGTTTAAGAGTTGCCAACGATCGGTGGCTTAATGACAGTTGGAAAGTGCTTCTGTCACTAGGGTATAAAACCCACTACTTTTCGGAGTCAATCGGAAAATACCAAAAACACAGAACCCTATTTATAAGTAGCATTTCGTAAGCTGTGGAATTCCGGAAACTCCGAAAAGTAATCCTCGAATACGTTTTATCTAATTCGGGGAACAGCGTAGATCCCCAAATTGGAGCCTGGAATAAGAAATTCCCAAGCTTCGCTGAAATGAATCTTTGTCTGTGGCTTTATTCTGTGTTCATTCAGAACGCTGCCCGCACGGAACTGTCGGCAAGGCTGCTCTCTCGAATAACATCTCCACTGTCCCGTTTTGTTTTCCCAACGAGTGCCTGGACGCTTTCCCAACATTAGGGGCACGTGTGTGCTGCCCTGGGGCATCGGGGATCCCATGTCCGTGTACTCGTTTTCTTCAACACAAGCACCACTGAAGGCCGGATTTTTTTGTCCCAGATCTCAAATTGACACCGACAAGCACCGAATTTCGAGGGGGGGGGAGGGCAGGGAGGGAAGGGGGAGGGGTGGAGGAGGCATAAACTACAGACAGCCATCCAGAAATTTGAGGAAAAAAACAAACAAAGAAAAAACGTAATAAATTTGTAAGCTCTTTCTAAGGGGGAAGTGAGAACCACCCGAAAACTTGAAGAAAAAAGGGCGTGCATAAACGGCCGTATGCATCTGGAAAGGCCAGATACGTTTGCTTTGTACGTTGAAGTCGCGCTTAAGCACTTTTTACGCATCACGCTAAATGACAGTCTGCGGTCACTGCTCCGAGGGAAGCTTTATTTATTTAAAGGTTTTCGCTGTCATTGGTTGCACAAAGCCTGGCTGCAGATGTTTTCGAAGTGACGCATATTGCAGAGTGAACCAAACATGCTTCCAATGCGACTGATACGTGTCCGCCAATAATTACGTCATCATGCCTAGTGTACTTATGGAAGGCGTATATTTTGAAGCAGGGCGTGTAGATGGCGTTTCAAAGCTCTGCTCTGTGGAACGCACAGGTATGGAAACAAAATCTAGATGGTGCTTGCGAGCGATCGGAAGGCGAACTGGAGGTGGGTGACGGGTGGTACCCCTCCGCGGTAGTTCCACAACTGAGGTAATCTAGTAAACGTTGGGCAATGCTTTCTTTCCCCCAGTTTTAGCGTGTACGCTGTATGCCAACAAGTCCCCTCCCTGGTTTGGAGCGCACGCTCGTTCATTCTACCGTTGAATATGAACGTGACCAAAACCTCACATGCGCCAGTTTGTCAGTCACCAAGAGTTATACCTTTTTACTCGAGCGACGCTTAAGGCCCGTTCACACACTTGCAACCGAGTACGACCGAGAGAGACGTGAGGACCTCGTTGGAACATCTTTAAAAGTTCTTAGGACGAGAGTACACACTGGCACGCTGGCGCCATTTGTGCGGTGACACTGGAACTGCATTTCACAAGAGCGAAGGTTTTGCGTGGATTTTCGAGGTCAAAATGGGCGTGCAATACTTTATGAGAAAGGCTCGTTTTTAACGTTGACAAAAAGTTTTTAGAGCCACGAAAAAATGGCAACGCGCGTGAGAATTCAGGAAAATATGCCGGACCGCCATGTTTTCACTGGTAACTCCAATAGATGTACACCAGTGTGTCCTCCCGTCGTAAGAGATATTAAGAGGTTCCAAGGCACTCAGTTCTGGCGCGGTCGCAAGTGAGTGAACGGTCATTAAGACGGCTAAAGTTAGTCGAGTCAGTACGTGAGGAGACCGCGACCCCCCGCTTGGGGCTGTTTTCTGCGGCCTGTAATTGGCCCCGAGATGCTCGCCTATTCAAAACCAATAAATGGCCAAACTCTCCCAATATACGGCTGCAGCCACAATACCGGCTGATGTGACGTCGAAGCTCAAGCCATGCATCGAATGCGGTACTCTGAGATATTCAGTGACCCTGGGTGCTACGTACTCTACACTGGAGCCACTGCATTAGCTATGCGCTTCCAAGCAATGCCAACTTCAGCCGTCTTCTGGTGGTTTCAATCGCGGTTGCCAGTTGTGTCTCAAGTTCTCATCTGAATCACGAAAGAATCGCTTTCCTGTCCCCCTCCAGAAACGTTAAAACGGTCTTCGGGATAGATGGAAAATAGAAAATATATAGACTGATCCTCTTAACACCATATCTATAAGCTCTGTGGCCCTGCACTTTGCACTAAGCATCAAACAAATGGCGGCATCCTGAAACAATTATGTGGAACGAAGTGCCAATACTCTGAGTGGGAACCTGTTTAGTGGGTCTAGTCTACTCGGCTTAGTGGCTCTAGCGAGGAGTTTTATCCGGCAGCCAAATATCTGATATCTTTTCTTCCCCCGCAAGACACGGACGAAAACGGCCGTGCGAACCGATTGTTTTGACACACCGATTCGAGTGAGAATGCGCAAGTATATATCTTATCGAGGAGGCGTCAGACACGGCTGTACAGAGGCAGTGTAGTCCCTTATTGGACAACGACCGATTTTGCGTGCTATCGTGAATGCGCGAAGGTCATCTCAGAGGACGCCGCAGCAAAGCGGACTTGTGTCGCAGATCGACCGGTTTTGAAATCGAAGCGGCAATTCGAGCCAACCGACCGCCGCCACCGAGGGCAACGAGCTGTGTGATCCAGCAACCCCTCATAGTTTTGTTTTATGGACGACGAGGTGTAGCCGAGTCCTATTCACCATATTTTGTTTGGAAGGTGAGTATTCGTCTTTCATTCGTTCCTATTTTGTCACTGCTAAGGCTTATTGCTCCTGGACGTTTTTTTTTTTCGAGGAATGCGGT
>JAZHYW010041828.1:0-13187 GCA_037355805.1 Ixodes ricinus
TGATACACCTCAGCTGCACGAACTGTAGCGCAGCAGAAGCAGCTTCCCAAGGTAAGAACGCGCCTTCTAGCCTCCGCTGGAGCATGCTTTTGACAGCATGATTTGAGTACGGCGTGAATCCGGTGCTAAGTCAACGGTAATGCAGCTCTTTTCGTGTTCTTACTGATTGAACACGTGTCATCGCCGAACCCTGAATAAGCACTCGTGATCAATTTGTGTCCCGCTTCGGGTAGGAAAGTGAGATCATTTACCGCTACGGCATCTTTACCTAGAAGGTGTTGTAAAACTCCATGCAAAAGAAACAAATTCGAAAAAAGGGGGAAAGTAGTTGACCCCAGTGGAAAAGCCAGGCAGGCTATGAAGCTGCAGTGCTCAGGCTATAACTAGGGTTCCATATTTTTGAATGAAATAAAAAAAAATCTCCGAAAAACACCCTCGGTAAAAGTTTCGTCACTTCGGATTTCTCCGATAGACTCCGAATTTCGATGTACCATTGCAAAAAAGGCGGTAGTTTACAATTAGGTTTGAGCAGACCCCGGGATTAATGGTCTTGAGAAAATATCAGCCCAGTTTTCTTTCAAATCTCGCACCACTGACAAGAGGTATCTTAAATCTTATCTCGTCAAGGTCCATCAGGAAAACCGGTCTTTCGGGTAACAACAAAAGCCACAGTTAAAGTTTCTAGTTCGGACTATACTATTTGTGCTTTGGAACAGTGAAAGCCGTGAACCATAAAGATTTCATAAAAGGGGGAAGAGGGGGCGGGCAGTAGAAGCTTTTAAGTTTTACCCTTTACCATTCCACCCAGCGTAGCCACGGTGTAGGTTGATGGAGAGAATGGAATGAATTGTAGCTTTCTGGCGACTACCTCCAGAAGTGTATTGGTTATCAGATTTTGACGCTTATCAAAGCCACCCTTGTTTGCAACTTTTGTATTGGGACAATTTAGTCATGCCAATGTCAATGGCGCCAATACCAAATCCGTCGAAGAAATATTAAAGGGCAAAACAGCGCAAAAAGACACGGACAGGGAAGATGTACACACACGGAGCGCTGACTTTCAACTGTTGAAAGTCAGCGCTTCTTGTGTGTACATCTTCCCTGTCCGTGTTTTTTTGCGCTGTTTTATCCTTTTAAAATACAAAACCAACTAGCCTAACTCACCACTGTGAAGGAATATTAATTGATACAAGCTCGTTCTTTTGACCCTAGCTACGTCTACAACCAGGTATTATTTTTTTTATAAAAAAACACTGCAAAGTTCTTAATTTGCGAGAATGGGGAATCGAAGAAAAAGCAAACTCCGATAATCTTGGAATTTTTGGCAACAAATAAAGTACAACAACACCAAAAACACCCTCTGAATTTAGCGAAAAATAGACTCCGAAAACACGGAATCCTAGATATAACAAAATCCAACTTATTGACTGCGCTCCACGAGAATAAAAATGCGAAGCCCTATTGGACAATATGTCTAATAAGACCCTAGTAACAAAAACCCTGGGCCCAAATAATAGGCCCACGGTAAATAAGGACTCACAGCACAATGACTAGGTCAAAGTACGGCCCATGCAATAGGTTCAAGTAAGGCCTAAGTAAACCAATGCTCACGGCCCAAAGCCCGTGTAAGTACCAGTCTCACCACCCAAGTAAGGTCCGAGTAAGGCAAGGTTCACGGTCAAAGTAATAAAATAAGCTCACCACCCAAGTAAGGCCTAAGTAAAACGTAGTTCATCCCCTAAGTAATAGGCACAAGTATGGCCCAATAGGTCAAGGCACGCGGCCCAATGAAAACGTCCTAATATGACAAGGCACACGACCCAATTTAGGCTCAAGTAGCTCTCAGGGTTGAAGTAAATATAGGTTCAAGGCCTAATTAATAGGCACAAGTAAGATCCAAGTAAGACAATTAAGACTCCCGGCTCAAGTAATATGCCCAAGATAGTCAAGGATCAAGGTTTAAGTAATATGCACCAGTAACATCAAGACAAGATTTACGGAATAAGTAATATGCTGAAACCCTAAGTAATAGGCAGAAGTAACGTGGAAAACAAGGTTCAAGTCACAAGTAATAGGCACAAATAACGTAGAAAACAAGGTTCACATCACAAGTAATAGCCACAATTATGGTTAAGTAACAAAAGACTCCCGGCCCAACTAATAAGCCCAAGTAAGACAAGGCTTAATGCCCAAGTAATGACGAAGACAAGTCTCATACACAAGTAATAGGCACAACTAACGTCTAAGTAACAAAAGACTCCCGGCCCAAGTAATAAGCCTTAAGACTAGGCTCCAGGTCCAAGGCATAGGCACGAGTAACGCCAAGACAAGGTTCACGGAAGAAGAAATGGGCACAAGACAAGGCTCACGTAATAGGCACAGGCAACTGGCACAAGTAAGGCCAAACTAAAATAAGACTCACGATTGAAGCTTGCATTTCCTCCGTTATTCTCGTTAATTTTTTTCAAGTAAGCACTAATGAAGTCCGTGATAACATCTGCCTCATGGGTTTTAGAGCGCTCTCTCACCTGCTCACTGTAAATGAAAGAAGGGCAATTCCCTGTAAATGAAAGAAGGGCGACTCTCGATCGTCACATGGGGTTGAAGGTTTACTGGGGTATGCAGTGGCGTCACTAGGGTCAGCGGCACCCGGGGCGTTGGCCCGCGGCGACACCCCCCCCCCCCAGCTCGTCGCCAGCCAACACAGCACCCCCTCCCCTCCGCTTGTCGCCCCCTTCCCCTCCCCCCCCCCTCGTGGCCCGTCGCGACACCCCCGGAGCGCTGCACCCGGAATGGTCCGCCCCCCCCGCACCCCCTTGTGACGCCATTGGGGGTATGTAGGTGTGCCTCAGGTGCACACATAACCGCCTTAGTTTTTACTCTCATTTTTTGAAACAAAATACTATATATGTCTCTACAATATTGTTGTGTGCGTACCGGAAGGCGCTTCGCCATTAACAAAAACGAAGTAGGTCAGATGTTTTAGTTCAGACAAAGGTTCTATTCTTTGCAGATAAGGTCATAACATAAAGTTTTAAAACTGCGTATTTTACGAAAGATAAAAAGTAAACTCGTAGCAAAGAAGCCTCTTGTACTCGACATGCCAGCCTGCTTTTTGGTCGGCTACAGTAGCACTGTCGGGACATAGCTCTTCTGATTGTATGACAGCATCACCGCCCTTCTTTAGCTATAATGAGCTCATAACGTTACCGAATAAAAATAATCTAAAGCTAAGTGGTCAGCGAACACGTTATACAATTGTTGAGAGTACTAAGTTTGACTTAGATTGTAAAGAGGTATACTTTCTATGGTTGCGTCGACTGCCGAATCCCATACTTGCCTGATGAAATCGTGCACACTCATAAGTATGTCTTTAGTGATGCGAATTTTCGACGACGGAATGTGCGAGACGAGGTTGCGCACAAGGGGAAGAAAGTCCAAGGCCGATACAAAGCTTGCGTTGAGGGCAAACTTGACCGCCCTCGTGTCCAGAAAATGACGCCTGGGGTCGTCGTAGTGAAAGCGCTCTCCAAACAAGAGCGCCGTGATGTTGTTCGAGACGCTCGATGTCAGCACGTCCGTAACCGCTTTCGGTTTGCCGTCCCAAGACCGCAGGACATCGCAGAGCTGCGAAATCTCCTCCTGTCGGTGGCCAAAAACAGGCGTCTTTAGGCAACAGCCATACACCTCGTGCATCATGCAAAAGACACTGTGTTTGCTGCAGACATGAGAGGTTTATCTGCTGACAGTTTTTGAAGGAATAATGTGACGGCACCATCATACATTGAAGAAACATGCCTCAGGCAGTATCCGCAGACTGTCATTTGTATGATGTATGCTTAGTGCGATTGCAGCTTTCGAGTCTCTTCCGACAAGGTGAGTAGACAACGAGCACCAGTGGATACCTCACTCACTTAGTGTCCTCCGGTCAAGATTGAGTAAAATGACTTACTTTGATGTGTTCTTCCATGGACTTTCTCCCGAATCCAAGATCCCTGAGCACGTGCAGGCAGAACCTACGGTTATCCAGCCACGGTTGCCCGTTCATGGTAACGATTCCTGGGACGCAAGTTTATATGCTGAATTAAAATTGCGGTTTTGCGATGTTCGGTGCGTGACTCGTGACGGTGGAATTATTGCTGTTCAATTAAAGCGTTATGAATCCAATTATTACATCCCCATGGCCACGCCATGTCTCAGCAATCACTGCCTGAGGAACCAACGAAGTGTATGATTGTGACTCATTTAGAACATCTTCAACCCGGACCGATATTTGCTTAGTTCAAGCCTAGGTGCTATTCCGAATTGATGTAACAACTGGAACATACAATTAAGAATTAATAAAGTTGTTTTCATACATATTGATCATAAAAATAAATAGCTCGTGTTTTGCAGTGTCATGTGCAACTTTTATTTCCATCCTACCTGGACATGCACGGTGCACTGTATTGAAATGAAAGTAAAAAACAAGCCACAGTCTACCCTGGACTCTGGTACTGAGCGTAACGGTTGAAAGTTTATAAAAAAAAAAAAAAAACGTTTACTCGGGCATGCCTTTTTGTTATTTTGGTTAGAGATAAGGATTTGTTCTTCACGCTTCAGGGGGGGAAAGAGGGAAAGGGAACGCGGCTCACCGCGGTGGCGGCCATTAGAAAACCGCTTACGTTGCCAGCAGCGAAGAAGTTGCTGCCATACACGGCGAACTGAGTGTTACTATCTTTTCGTTTGGGAAAGAGAATGTATTGTTGTGTTACATATGTCCGCCTGCAAACAAACAACTAAGTTTAATTATATTAATTTTGTTTACTAGGTTCGAAACCTTAAAAACGGGCTTTCGACAACTTATTGCTTCCGTCATTTCGGAGTACACAAGGCAGTTATCTCGCTGATCTGGTTTCGGTTTCGGAGACCGTGAGCCCAGCACAAACCGTGAACGTTCCAGCTCTTCGTCATTACACTGTGTTGCAGAGAGCAGGGTAAAATACAACCACACGGCCCACCAGAGCAAACGCATAGCTATCGCAAATCTTGGCTTGTGATTGCGCCTTTGTAGATCATCTTATCCCCCCCCCCCACCCTTTTTTAATTTTTTTTCTATTAGTTTGGGTGTTGCAGCAGTGGCGTCACGAGAGTCAGCGGCACCCGGGGCGGTAGCCTGCCGCGACACCCCCCCTCCCCCCCCCCCGCTTTCGAGTAGCCCACCGCAACCCCCCCCCCCCCCCCCCCCCGCCCTCGTGGCCCGCCGCGACACCCCCCTGAGCGCTGCACCCGGGGCGGACCCCGCCCCCCCCCCCCCCCCCTTGTGACGCCACTGAGTTGCAGGCCACCCGGTATGGGCCTTCGGCCTATCTGCGGCACCCCCGTCTCTCCCGAGCCGAAATAAATGAAATACAGGAGACGCGCAAACGACGGGTATAACAAAATCGTCTGCGTATTCCGCACACCTCGCAAAAGCACTTCCCCACTCACCTTGCGAAAAGCGCGAAACACGGAGTCCGCACCGTCCTGACTTCCCAGACTTTTACCTGCTTTAGAGCAGTTTGTACCTGCTAGTAGGTATGTGTACTGAAATTTGAAACTAGGGGCAATGCCAGAGAGAAGAGAGACGAAGTTGGGAAAGCTTGCTCGCTCTCCCCTATTTCTGAACTTTCAAGTGATTGTACCATATTAAATGCACCAACGCCTCCTCCAAAAACAAATAAAAAGCACTATGTTCACTACGTAAAAAATGGTCTCAGTTCATGCGTCTGTGGGCAGGTAGGAAATCTTGCCCAAATTTATTCACACCGCATGATGAGCGCAACAAACTCACACGAGATTTACAGGAAAATTTAAATATCGGTGATAACTTAAGTTTCCCTGAAATTATGTATAACCGGTCGTTTGCAGGACCGAATCATCTACTCGAGCGGTGCGCGTCGCTGTGCAAACACGTCGCTGCGGAAACGCAGTCCAACAACGCGAAGCATAAAAACGGCAGATTTAGGACAACAATCCGGAGTCCATTGTTCAATTAAAACGACGTAATTTTGTTGAAAACGCCCGCACCTTTTTACTCACGGTATGCGTCGGGAATCTTCCACATTTTGAAACGGAACGAAGGAAGATTTACTTTTAAAGACGCTCGCCCCAGCTGGACTGGATCAGCTGACGACGACAGAACTGAACCCGTTAAACTCAACGCCACAACAACCAATTTGCGCTCCGGGTTAATGTGGCTTTCTACCTCCAAGCACCGCACCACAACCACGAACGTTTCAGCTCTTTGTCGCATCGCCGTGTTGCACCAAACAGAACGAGATCGCCGCAGTCAACGCAGCGCTGTCGTGAACCTTGGCTTGTGGTCGCGCACTCGTGGATCCTGCGACTCCCTTCGCTTTCAAAGCACACACGACGATTACGAATGACACTTTCCGTCTTCCGGGAACATCACAGGGGCACTTCTCCGGTCACGTCCTCGCTACATGTGTTCGCAAACAGCGGAGCCGGAGCTTCTGGCTTCCCGTCGAAGCGAAACAACGTGCGTCGTTGCTGGTTTCCCGTCGAAGCAAAACAGCGTGCGTTGTTGCCAGATTTGCTCCGACCATACAAAAACAACGAAAGCAAACCGGCTCTAGCTTCCAGCGTACATCGGCGTTGCGCCGTGGCCAGATTTTCTCCGTCAGCTTTAACTTAAAGATGACCTACAGATGCAGCAACACTGGTACCGAGTTTTCTCATGGCGGCCAGCATGGAGAGCCGTAAATTCTGAGGAGGTTGCATGGGAAGCGGCGGCAGCTTCCCCCCCCTGTCACGCTTTTTCAGATGAAAAAATAACACCGTGCTTCAAGTTCGCAATAACAAGCTAGATTAAAAAGAACAAAACTACAAGAAAGTCTGGGTAGTTTTTATACAAGACGGTTCATCGGACAATCTGTTGCTCCTAAGGGACAATAGGTCAAGTAGATAAGATAAATAGAATATGCAAGGTATATGTACATATGGTAGCGAAGCTTCCATAGAAGCCCACGTGTCGAAAAAATGGCGGCTCATGGGGCTTCGCTAGCGCCATCTATGTGTCGTGATAGCATTTCCGGCGGAACAAAAAATAAACAGGAAATGACGTCACTTCCGAAAAAGAAAAAAAAACGTGACGTCACTTTGGTGTGCTTTTCGGCGCGAAAATTAAATATAACAAGAAACCGGGACTGCAGGCAAAAAGGACGATCGTTTAGTGTGACTAAAAAGCTTTGTTTGAGACTTTTTAGAAACTGGGACTGCAGGAAAAAAGGACGATCGTCGTTTTTGCCTGCAATCACGGTTTCTAAAAAGTCTCAAACAAAGCTTTTTAGTCACACTAAAAAGTCTCAAAGCTGTGCCAAGCTATGTTTGAAACTTTTTAGTGTGTCGTCCTTCTTGCCTGAAGTCTCGGTTTTTTTCTGTTTTTTTGTTTGTTTTTCGTTTTGTTGAATCTACACCATCTCGTTTGGACCCTTAATTCTGCGCGAAAATCGTTTTCTTTTACGCGGCCGCCTTTTTAGGCAATTCGCTTCGAGAATCTTTTTTTTTTCATCCCACAGGAACTACTTTGAAAGAACCGCGTTTTGCTTTTTCCTTCAGCTTTTTCAGAAATATGGGAGCGGCTTAAAGGTGACTGACCTCACAAAAAAGTGAATAACAATACCGTTGCTCGAGTGTGTTAGCGTTAAAGTCACACGACAGTAATTCTAATGCAAGTCCAATGTTGCACTAACATTTTATTCACATACAACTGCTTACAACCACTCAACCAGAACACTCATCAGAAGCATACAATCAGTATCTAGTTTTAAGGTAGAAGAAAACTAGTAGATGAATACATAAATCACATTATGACAGGATAACACATAACACACTGTACAATTGGCTGCCTGTTGTGTGGGCATTGTCAGTTTATAGACAGCCATCAATATCCCATATTTTAAACTGTTTCGAGGAAAGCTGTGTTCAACACTTTAGAAAACGCAGAAAAAAATAACAGCTGTTTTTGCCGTTCTTGGGCAAGGTACCATCATCCAGAAAACTTTTTAACTTGCGTACGATGGTGCTGCGTACTCTGGAGCCTTCCGTGCACGCATAAATTATTTTGGAGCCCTCCAGTATGCTGCACGGCATAGGCCAGTGTTTTTTGGACCTTAAAACCAGAGGTTTGAATCAGTGACAAAACCACATGAGCAGTCTGTAACCCAAAACACTGTAAGCACCTTAATTTTCGCGATAACCTATTTTTCGAGAATTTCGCAATTTGATAAAAATCGAAAAAAAAAGAGTCATCCATGGATATGAAAGCATTAAATATCGCTCTAGATCGCGAAATTTTGCGCCCGCCAGATTTTCTCGAAAGAGACACAATGCGAAATATCGAGCCCACGAAAATAAAGTATTTTACACCATACGAAAGGCTAGAAAAGCAAATATACTGCTTTGAAAATGTACTCTGTGTGGTCTCACGTGCTTAGCCTTTGCACTTGTTGCCTAGCTTTACACTTTGCTGATGCATCAACGAGTTCAGTGTGTTTTTTTTTTTGTGCAAACCAGTGTAGCTTGACTTTAGCAAACAGAGAAAACAAATTGTCATACACATCGTGGTTACACACAGCAAGATACGTTTGGACCTCCTGATAAAAAAGTACACAAAGAGTACGCCCTATGCCCTCCTTTGAAATGAGGTTGTTGATGCTCGCCTCGAAAAACACGCTCACAAGCCTCAACGAATGATGTGAAAGAAGGGAAGGGAACTGACAGGTTTCCAAAGTCCGAGTCAGCAGCGCCTTTTACACTCAAATACAGTAGCACTTACAGTAGTTCAAGTGGCGGGTTAAAAGCTAGGTAAAACCATAATTAACTGTGAGGTGATCGCAGAGCATCCTCAGAGACCTCATTGTCAAGCAGAAGCCACGAATGCAGTTTGGCTGCCTTCTACATCCGAGTGCTTGCGGAGCTTTCAAAAGTGTGCTGTCCCTTGCCTAAAGTTTCGTTGTTTTTTTTCGTTTTTTTTTATTTTACACCACCTCGTTTGGACCCTTAATTCTGCGCGAAAATCGTTTTCTTTTACGCGGCCGCCTTTTTAGGCAATTCGCTTCGAGAATCTTTTTTTTTTCATCCCACAGTAGTGAACTACTTTGAAAGAACCGCGTTTTGCTTTTTCCTTCAGCTTTTTCAGAAATATGGGAGCGGCTTAAAGGTGACTGACCTCACAAAAAAAGTGAATAACAATACCGTTGCTCGAGTGTGGTAGCGCTAAAGTCACACGACAGTAATTCTAATGCAAGTCCAATGTTGCACTAACATTTTATTCACATACAACTGCTTACAACCACTCAACTAGAACACTCATCAGAAGCATACAATCAGTATCTAGTTTTAAGGTAGAAGAAAACTAGTAGATGAATACATAAATCACATTATGACAGGATAACACATAACACACTGTACAATTGGCTGCCTGTTGTGTGGGCATTGTCAGTTTATAGACAGCCATCAATATCCCATATTTTAAACTGTTTCGAGGAAAGCTGTGTTCAACAATTTAGAAAACGCAGCAAAAAATAACAGCTGATTTTGCCGTTCTTGGGCAAGGTACCATCATCCAGAAAACTTTTTAACTTGCGTACGATGGTGCTGCGTACTCTGGAGCCTTCCGTGCACGCATAAATTATTTTGGAGCCCTCCAGTATGCTGCACGGCATAGGCCAGTATTTTTTGGACCTTAAAACCAGAGGTTTGAATCAGTGACAAAACCACATGAGCAGTCTGTAACCCAAAACACTGTAAGCACCTTAATTTTCGCGATAACCTATTTTTTGAAAATTTCGCAATTTTATAAAAATCGAAAAAAAAAGAGTCATTCATGGATATGAAAGCATTAAATATCGCTCTAGATCGCGAAATTTTGCGCCCGCCAGATTTTCTCGAAAGAGACACAATGCGAAATATCGAGCCCACGAAAATAAAGTATTTTACACCACACGACAGGCTAGAAAAGCAAACATACTGCTTTGAAAATGTACTCTGTGTGGTCTCACGTGCTTAGCCTTTGCACTTGTTGCCTAGCTTTACACTTTGCTGATGCATCAACGAGTTCAGTGTGTTTTTTTTTCGTGCAAACCAGTGTAGCTTGACTTTAGCAAACAGAGAAAACAAATTGTCATACACATCGTGGTTACACACAGCAAGATACGTTTGGACCTCCTGATAAAAAAGTACACAAAGAGTACACCCTATGCCCTCCTTTGAAATGAGGTTGTTGATGCTCGCCTCGAAAAACACGCTCACAAGCCTCAACGAATGATGTGAAAGAAGGGAAGGGAACTGACAGGTTTCCAAAGTCTGAGTCAGCAGTGCCTTTTACACTCAAATACAGTAGCACTTACAGTAGTTCAAGTGGCGGGTTAAAAGCTAGGTAAAACCATAATTAACTGTGAGGTGATCGCAGAGCATCCTCAGAGACCTCATTGTCAAGCAGAAGCCACGAATGCAGTTTGGCTGCCTTCTACATCCGAGTGCTTGCAGGTTTTCAAAAACTTCAATGCTATCTTTGAAAAACTGCTCATGGACAGAGCCATTATGCAGTGCAGAGGCAAAGGGCGTCTTGGAAAATTTGTGCGAGCTATTTAGGTTGTCAAAGAGACGGCCGATTTTTTAATGAATCTCGCTGTGTGAATAGCAGCAGCTGGCAATTGCTGGAACGTTAGAAAGGCATACATTGCAGCAGCACAGTGGTTGCTAAACACTTGGGCCGCTAGTTTCACCGACATCTTTTAGCAGAACGTCAAATTAAAGTGCTTCTCGTTCAGCTTGAACATAGAACGGATCTCAAGTGTCCGGTCCTTTTCATGAGCTTCCTTTATGTACGAGCTTTTCACTACGTGATCACGAACATTGAAGTAATACTTAAATAACATGTTTCTGAGGCACTTCAGCAGGTGCAAAGCATCAAAAAGGAAAAAAAGAGGTTTGCCATTGACATATATGTAAGGCTTCTCGGAAATTACAAGGCATGAAAAAGAGAGACGTTCTGGCTCCCCTGATCACATACCACAGCTACTGGCTCCAGGCCAACATCCACAAGGACGCTGTAGCACTGGTAAAGAAGATCCTGTAGGACAATGGTAGTCGTGCCCTTGTGAGCAAAAAAGTAGCGAAGTGGCTGCTTCCATGGTGTTCGGATTCTTTTCGCCATAAACACTAGAGCCTTGTTTGACAGGTTTGCATCTTGCGCACCATTATTATGCTCTTCAAGTCATTCGAACCTGTCAGATGAGGGGTTGTCTGAGACCTCTTTTTTAATGTGCATCTCATCAAAGACTATGCCGCTGGCCCGATCGGCTCGTGAAAAGGAAGTTGCTCGCCTCTTTACCCGCTCGGAAATGTCGGGGTAAAATCCAACTCTCAGTGGAACACACTGAAGCCACAGCTGCAGTGATCGGACTGGTGACAACCTAAGCAGTCGCTTACAATACTTACAGCCTTTTGGGCCATGAAAAAGAGGCCCCAAGCCAAAGCCTTGTTCTGGCTGCACCATCCTCGACCGAACCCGCTTACATCCCTCATCCTAGGCTGGGCCTCAGCGAGTGCAGCGACGGCTGGAGACACATGAACGCGGATACTCTCAACAACTTCAGCCACAGTCCTCATCTGACGCTGCCGTTGCAGCCTTCTTTGCAGCCTCTTGTTTCGTTGTTGGATCTGTCGTACCTTGGCTTTCAGTGTGTCCATCTTTCTCTTGTCAATGCGGCGGCCCTTGCTTGATGCTGCAAGGTGACAAATAACCCAGATCAGTAAACTCCAAGAATGTTTATAAATATGTAAATGGTAGCCAATAAGAACTTGCATTCTTTGTCAAGTTGTACAAGGTTTTTAAAACCAAGAACAGCAAAAAGTTTGATAACATACTAACATATTGGTTAGAGCGTCGATGATTATGACCCCATACTCCTGTAGGCCAAACCAGTACAGGTAAATTCGATTATCCTGGGCGATTTCGTAATAAGCGCAAACAACGCTGCAAAGGAAGAGCGAATTGAAAGCTAAACATTTCCAGTAAAAACACGCCACGCCTCCAGGCAGTGCAGTAGTGGGCCGAGTGTAGCTTTGTTATTTGTCATTGTGCACATCCAGCCAACCGTGATAGATTTATGAAAACTAACAACAGATAGGAAAATACTTTACAAGGGGGCATGGCATAACGTAACACAACACAGCAGGCATCCCACTGACTGTAACAGATTCTCACCTTCTAGTGTCGATAGGAAACCGATGCAGCGAGACGCCAGCCGCGCAGTCGTCTCTTCGGCATTCTTCTACGGAGCAACGTCTCGTTGCATAACGTGCGGAGCTCATTGTCACGAAGGACGTTGAGCCCGTCGGACGTAGCAGCGTCCACCCACACGAAAGCGACTGATCCTCTATCACTCTGACGTTACGCTCCCGCGCACGTAACTGGGTTAATCACGCTGAGCGAACAAAACTTTTCAAACTGTGTAAAGTACCGGTAGAACAATTTAAAAATCACGTGGAGTCCTGAGAAACAACAAGCAGACGGACGTCAAAAGCCGGCCCCTTCGTGCAGCACGAGGTCTCTGCAAATTATCGGATTCGTTATTACAAGCCAGCCTTGTTGCTTGTGGAGTTCAGAGGGCGCTAAGAACAAGTTAGTATATTATTAGTAAATAAGCTATTTCTGCTTTTTTCGAGCGCAATAAACCTTATTGCAGATAACTAACAGTAATATACAAAATTTAAAAATACAACTTACTATAATTTAATTTAATATAATTTTATTTGTATAAAGTTTGCCATAACGTCTCCTAGTCGCGCTTCAAACGCACCGTAACCACGTGACCCTCTAGGTTGATGTCGCTGGCAATTTGTTTTGTACCGTGTTTTGGCCCAAGTTTCGCTACCATCTGTACATATACCTTGCCACCACCGCGGCGTGACGTAGGAGAGTTGAGTTCGTGTATATAGACCTTTTCATTTCAGTAGTTGCCTCACCGTCGGATAGAGGGCGCTGACGCACTCGGCGCCATGAGGCTGCTTCAATTTTGTTGGTTTCGGTTTCAACGTGAGCGCGGTTATGTTGCTGTTTTACGCTTTGTTTTTGCTTGATTTTGTGATTCGATTATTTTCCTTGTAGCAGCAATACGTAACCGAACGAAGTATGATAT
>JAZHYW010041829.1:0-10856 GCA_037355805.1 Ixodes ricinus
GCGGCCGTGGCCTAACGGTTATCGCGCTTTCCCTCCACGCAGAAAGCCAGGGTTCGATTCCTGGTCGCGGGTACGCATTTTTGTTGACTCTGATGTGATGTTCTGGTAAATTCAAGAACCGTGTTGCTAATTCCACGTTAGAATGTTCTACACGCCGAAACCTCTACGCTTGTTGTTCCAGAAGCCCACTCGCGTACAAAAGGGGCTCCGCGTGGCACGCCGGATTCAGTTTCGCCCCAGCGTTCGACTCTGCTGACACGCCGACTTCGACGCCCGCGACGCTCTGCTTTTTTTCTGTTCCCTTTTTATTTTTAGGCACAAGTTCGCCCCAATAAACGTTTAGTTTCTTCAGTTATTATCGCCTCATCAGTAGTCATTCGTGACATTGTGGTGGAGGTGCGGGGTGTCGGCATTCTGGCGCCCGTGGAGCGTGCTTTCGCCTCCGCAGCGACATCGCCGGCCTGCTGACGTGCTCAGGCCCGGGAGGCTACCCTCCGCCGAAGACCAGACGAAGGCGGTGAAGCTCGTCGCGGGGCCAAAGCCTACCCCTGGAACCCGTTCCCGCTGCCGGCAGAACCGAGGAAGAAGACACGCGACGATGATCCACTCCTGCCCGTCGTTGTGCGTACCCGTCGCTGCCCGTACGCCCGCGTCCTTCCGCGGTGCGCCTTATGAAGACATAGAGGCCTAGCTACAGCAGTACAAGCGAGTGGCCCAGCACAGCCGATGGACGGACGAACAGCGCCTGCAAGTCTTTACTTCGCGCTCGAAGGGACGGCCAGGCACTGGTTTCGAGAATCGCGAGACTTCCTTGATCACGCGGGCACAGTGGCGTAGCTAGACCATCTGGCACCCGGGGCCCTTAGGTCTTTTGTCACCCCCCCCCCCCCGCTCCCCGAGACCGCAAAGCTAAAAGCCATAACCGCGACGCGAGGTCACGCAGCGATAATGAAATAATAAATACAGTTTCATTTGCACGCGCTCTCGTGCAAATGAAACGCTTTACGGGTATTATAGGTCACATTCAACTAATTTATGGACACGATAGTCAAATTTCAATTTTCATTCCAGTATCCCTTTAAAGACATGCGGGTAGCACTTGGCAGTAAAATATTTGAAGCAGTGTCAAAGCGCCATCGGCACCTCGTCGGCTCCCTGATACCCCGCGACCCCCAGACATCGTCCTGCGACCCCCCCCCCCCCTTTGCACACCTCTGGTTTAGAGAACGTGAAGGCTCAGTTTAGAGAAATGCGGTCTGTACGCGGCGGCAAGCTAGGCTTCCAAACAGACCTTGTGGTCACCCTCGGTATCGCTCCGGGAAAATATGATATAATATCAAGCTCGAGCGTGCACCGCCAAGGGTTCACCGCTAACGATTCGGCAAGCAACAGCATGCCGGCGGCCGCCATTTTCTCTAAACAGAGTTTCGAGGCAATTCGGTAAGATGTTGTCGCTAAAACGAGCCTCTAAACCGCACGCCTTAAAATGGAAAGTAATGCAATCAAACAATCGTTGGCATACGGTACACTGCGGCGCTGAAGCCAGTCCGTCCACGCAGATTTCCGGAAGCTCGACGGTCTCCAGTCATGGCACGCTGTGGCAACAGGGAAACGCCGTCGCCGTCACAACATTACGAATTCACTTGCCAGAACACTACATTGTGACCGCCTCCCGACGGCGAGCGACGCGCTTCTAGAACTTACGGCGGGGTCAGAGAGCGAGGGAGCTTGCTGAGCAGAAGCCTTTCGCCAGCACCTCCTCTCGGCACTTCCCCCTCGGCGCGTGGTGCGGTGCCGTGCACGGGTGGACAGCCATGGGTGAGAGTCCGGGGTGAGGGAGACGACACGTTGAGAGTTTACCCAACACGTTTACCCCCTCCCCGCGACTCCCTTCGTGTAAGACCTTCGTGTGATTTCTTTCTTCTTCGTCTGGCGCCTTCTCTTGCTGTCTCGGCGCAGTCCGGCCGTGGTCGGCGCAAGCCAGCGTCGTGTTGCGCTGGGTTTGGCGTAGACTAGGTGGCGTTGGCTCGGCGTGCCCGGGCACAGCTCTTTCTCGAGTGCTCCCGCACTTTCCGCGCTTGTTTTTTCCGCCGGTGCGCGATGACTTTGCGCGAGCCAAGCCAGTTTTGCGACTCTGCACCAGACACGTTCGTGATGGAAGAGTGGTGACCTCATGCGTCTACACATTCTTTGCCACTTACGAACCAGTCAAGCCGGGGGGATTGCCGCCATAAGTGGCACCCCCCTCGTGACTGAGACTCCTGGTACCCGGGGCCCACGGCCCCCCGGCCCCCCTGTTACTACGCCACTCGCCGTACAATGATGCGCTGAGACGGACGTTAGCCAACCAATATCGACGGGAGTTGGCCGAGGACCTTCTTCGAATGAGGACCCAGGGCGCAAACGAGACTATCACCAGTTTCGTCGAGGATGTTTTGCGCCTGGTCGCTCGCGCCACCCTCAAGCCACCGACGAAAAGAAGCTGTGGATTCTAATGCGAGGTGTCAAGGATGACATCTTTGGCGGTCTTGTTCGCAACCCTCCCCCACCCCATCCACCGTCGAAGACTTCGTCACGGAGGCCACGAACATGGAACGTGCCCTCCTTGCAAGAGCCAGCCACTACCATCGGCACTCGAACGTCGCTGCTGCTTCTGCATCGGGCTACGACATCAGCCTTAGCATCCCCGGCATTCGCGACATCATCCGCGACATCGTCCGGGAGGAGCCTAGAAGCTTCTGCCGACTGCTGAACGCCCGGCCTCAGTCTCCATCGCCGAGGTCGTCCGAGACGAGGTTCAGCGAGCCTTCCTACCAGACGTTCCTGTCACCGCGGCCGCACCCGAAAAACCGACGCTGACCTACGCCGCCATGGCCCGACGACCGCCGCAAGCTCACCGCCAGGTCACGGCACCACCCCGACGAGACCCTCCGATGCCGCAGTATTCTCGACGCCAGGAAGGACAAGTTCAGTACGTCCGCCCAGAGCAACCCTCGCCAAGGAAGACCGACGTGTGGAGGACGGCCGATCGACGCCCGTTGTGCTACCACTGCGGGGAAGCCGACCATATCTACCGCCGTTGCCCCTACCGGCAAATAGGGCTGCGCGGCTTCCACCCGAGCGACCCACGCCCACGCTACGGTGAGCGACCACAGGAGATTGAAGAGTATCTTCGACGACCTCAGTCTCCTCCGCCTGCACCTCGCCGCGGGTCCCGGTCGCCGTCGCCAGGACGTCCAGCCTCGCCGATGCACCGACCTCGTCGTGAGAGCCTGTCGCCCATTTCTCGTCGGGAAAACTAAGTGCGGCAACGCCTGGAGGTGGCGTTGCCGAAGACGACCGAAGCAAAGAGCCTCCAAGAACGACGGAGCGCTACCACTCTCCCGACGCTACGCATCGCAACGACGCCCTGCATCGGTGTCCAACAATCTAAACGTTATTATCGACGGCCACGACGCATCGGCACTCGTGGACACCGGAGCAGACTACTCAGTCTTGAGTGGGAGGCTCTCTCGCCGCCTTCGAAAAGTGACGACGCCGTGGGAGGAGCCGCAGATACGAACTGCTGGAGGACACCTCATTACGCCTGTCGGAAGGTGCACTGCTCGAGTTGAAATCCACGGTGAGACGTGCCCTGTCAAGTTCGTCGTTCTGCAAGACTGTGCGAGGGACGTTATCCTCGGAATGGACTTTCTCTGCGAGTATGGCGCCGTCATCGACCTGGGAACAAACCGGCTGACGCTACGAAAACCTGCTCCACCACCGGAGGAACACACAGCGACGTCATCCGCGGTCCGAGTCCTCGCAAACCACGTAAACTTACCACCACGGTCGAGTGTTTTCGTGCTCGTCGGGATCGATGAAGCTTCCTGCGGCGAAGTGCTTCTCGAGGGAAGCCTCCAATTGCTCCTGGGAAGGGGAATAGGCGTCGCAAGAGGAATAGCTGAACTTCAGGATGGCCGGACTGTGGTCCTCGTGACGAACTTTCGAAATGAAGCGCAACACCTCACGAACGGTTCAGCCGTGGGCCACATCGAGGAACTCCAGAAGTCCGCCGAAATCGCCGCGATTGCTGAAGAGTCCCCTCCACCCGAGCAAGACAGTACGTCGCCAGCGCAGGTCGACATCGACCCTAAGCTTCCGGGCCCGAAACGACGGCGGCTGATTAAACTCCTCGCCGAATACCGCGACTGCTTTGCGACGTCTTCGAAGGTGCGCCAAACCGCCGTTGCGAAGCACCGCATCGTTACCGAGGACGACGCGCGCCCTGTGCATCGATCGCCGTACAAAGTCTCCTCTAAAGAAAGGGAGGTGATCCAGGAGCAAGTTCAAGAGATGCTGAACGACGACATAATCCAACCTTCAAGCTGTTCGTGGGCCTCTCTAGTCGTGCTGGTTAAGAAGAAGGACGGAACGCTTAGGTTGCAATTAGAGGAGATGATGCGATACGATATATAGGAGCAGTGATGGAGGAGAAATTTCGGGAACAGGTACATGTGGAAGATACGAGAACCGAAGGAAGTAACAGTCCAGCTTGTGACATCGCGGATTTTGGACAAAGAGAATGGGAAAAGGCGGAACGAAGAGTCCCTAGTGGCACGTCAACAGGCACAGATGGTATCCCAATCAAGCTGGTGAAGAATTTGGGTCCTAAATCTAAGGCAAAACTAAGGGAGGTAGTGAGCACTATGATAACAAAAGGAAATATTCCAGATGCATGGAGGCTTAGTAGGATGAGTATGATATATAAGGGAAAGGGAGATAAGTCTGATATTAGGAATTATCGTCCCATAACCGTGACACCAGTTATTTACAGGTTGGTAATGCAGATTATAAAGAACCGACTGGAGGAATGGGTAGATTGTGAGGGCATACTGGGCGAGTTACAGAACGGGTTTCGGAAACAAAGAAGGTTGGAGGACAATATATTTTCTCTAACACAGTGTATAGAAATAGCGCAAAAAGAAAACAGACAGCTCTGGCTGGCGTTTCTGGATATCAAGGGTGCCTATGACAATGTGAACCAAAGGAATCTGTGGGACATAGTGGAGAGCTTAAACCTAGATGAAGGACTAACAGCAATATTGAGGAACATTTACAAAGATAATAAGGTGATTATAACATGGGAAGGAAAGGCAACGGGGGAAATAGAGATAGGACGAGGCCTTAGGCAGGGGTGCCCGTTATCGCCTTTGCTGTTTATGTTGTATCTGAGAGGATTGGAGGATAGACTAGAGAAGAGTGGGCTTGGATTCGACCTTTCGTACAGTAAGCTAGGCCAAAAATTCAGCAATCCTTACCGGGATTGATGTATGCAGATGATATCGTACTAATGGCTAACAACAGGATAGATTTACAGGAATTAATGAGCATCTGTGGCAGGGAAGGGGAGGAATTAGGTTTAGAATTCAGTAGTGAAAAATCAGCAGTCATGATTTTTAACAATGATGAAGTTGAGAGGCTGAAAATACAGAATATTACAGTGGAGAGAGCTAGTAAATACAAGTATCTAGGAGTATGGATATGTGATGGTGCAGCATATCTCAGTGAGCATGAAAAGTATATAATAGGTAAGGGCAACAGAAATGCAGCTGTAATGAAAAATAGAGCACTTTGGAATTATAACAGGTATGAGGTGGTGAGAGAGATTTGGAAAGGGGTCATGGTGCCTGGTTTAACTTTTGGAAACGCAGTGCTATGCATGAAATCCGAAGTGCATGCAAGACTAGAAATAAAACAGCGCGGAGTAGGTAGGCTGGCTTTGGGGGCACATTGCAAAACGCCAAACCAGGGAGTGCAAGGAGACATGGGATGGGCGTCATTTGAGGGCAGGGAAGCTGCGAGCAAGATAGAATTTGAGGATCGGTTGAGGCAAATGGATGGGGAGCAATGGGCACGAAAGGTTTTCAGCTTTTTATACATGAGGAGTATAGACACAAAGTGGAGACAGCGCACTAGGAAATTAAGAGGAAAGTTTTTAGGCTATAGTGGGGTTACGGAAGAGCAGGTCTCCGTTAAGAAGAAAGTTAAGGCCACAGAAAGAGATCGGTGGCTAGAGGGAATGCAGACAAAGAGGGCTCTGGAAAGCTATAGATTAAACAAAACAGTTATTGCCAAAGAAAGCATTTATGATAATTCTAGGGGAAGCTCATTGTTGTTTGAGGCAAGGACAGGTGTTTTGCGAACCAGAACATACAGAGCGAAGTACCAGGAAATGGATACAGTGTGCGCTGCTTGTGGAGAGGTGGACGAGACGGCTGAGCACTTGATACTCTACTGTAAAGGGCTTCACCCTATGCCTACCGAAGACAACATAGATTTAATAAAGTCATTGGGTTTTAGAGACAGCGAAGGAAAAGTGGATTACAAGACAGTAGAGATTACCAAGCAAAGATTAAGTGAATGGTGGCAGAAAGCACGAGAAAACTAGGTATTTTCTTATTAACTGATGGCAAGGGGGTTTTATAGCCTCACTTTCTGTTCAGTGCAGAGTGTATATAGTTTTCACATTTAAATATTCTAAGCTTAAATGGTAAGACAAATTGGCTAGGTGGCGTAAGCTACCGCCCGATCCAAAGGGCTCAGCCGTATTCATCCATCCATCCATCCATCCATAATTGGGAGATATGGTACCGGTTTTGCTTTTTCGCTCGTTCTCATTGAGGTAGCACGTCCAACCGTGCGAACCGAGAAACACAGAAATGTCGATTTTACTCATAAATTACTTTTACTGCTTGACGTTGTATTCTTGTTTTACTGTTTAACATTTTCGAAGTGGTTCCTTCAAGATGCCAATCTCCAGTGCAGTGATCACTGACATAAACAATTATTGCTTAAAGCATTTTCTAAATAATCGCCTTCAAATTAATAACCTATCGTTTGTTTTATGCAGCACGATTTCAAAACATTGAGATTTTTTTAAATATTTGCCTAGCCTAACATGCATTCTTGTAGTTGCATGAAATCCCGTACACTTAACCACCCATTTTGCGCAAACGGTTCGTCCGAACACGGCTATAGGATATTTTTTTTTGTAATTGTAGGCAATAATTCCTTTAATGGCTTACGACGGTCACGCTGCCGATGCATTCTGAAATAAATCACAATGCTCCTTATATTTATACATTTGTTTTATTTTGTCCAGTTAGGAGACATGCACTTGCGGACTACCGAACCCCGGCTATTGATGAACACGGCGTCAGTTCGCAGCAAAATTTACCCTGAGGCCGCTTACACACCTAACCCAATGCTTGTCTTATCTCACTGGTCAGAGCCTCGCAGCAAAATTTACCCTGAGGCCGCTTACACGCCTAACCCAATGCTTGTCTTATCTCACTGGTCAAAGCCTTCAGGTGTCTTTGTTCTCAATATCAACGAAAAAAATAATTGACGTTACCTGCTGCAACGCCCATCAACTATGCCGCCATGCAGCCGAACCAACAACTTTCAAGAATGGTCGGCGTCACTAGGCAGATTGAGCTAATAAATTTCACAATTCAGACGTTTTTTTTCTCTTTTTGGTTTTGCGGTTATAGCTAACTTGACAACGTCGCCAACTAATAAACAATATTTAAAAAACGTTACAGCACAACTTCCTTGATATAATACAATATCCAGCCGTCGCAAGTAGTTCGATTTTAGCCGTCTTTCTTTGTCAGACCAGATGCGTTTCATTGCTGCTGCCGTAGTGTTTTATTACTATTGATTATGGTGTAGGTATAATTTGTTATTGTTCTTGGTATTCGCTTCTATTGTTCTGGGCATATTGTGGGCCGCTAATCTTTCCCCTGATATTGACCATTGGCACCCCGTCAGGTGACATGGTCTCGCTCTTTGTATGACCTGAACCTTTCAAGAAAAGTTGCTTCTAGCCAAAAAATAAATAAAAACAAGGAAATATATTTTTTACTAATTGCGTGATTGATTGATCGATCCTGAGTATCAATCGCTATGTCTGGCTCTCTCTGAACACTATGATACTCCCGCGTAGTTGCGATACGTTCCGAGCGTTATTTGTGTTAGGAATCTCTGCTCGGCTCAAGAGAGGCAACTAGAAGGACGTTGTTTGCATCAGAAAGAAAACAGAAGGCGCCAACGGTCTACCTTCGTCAAAATAAATAAGTAAAATGCTAGCATCTTCCCATGGTGTTGTCATATACTGTCTGTTACGTCAGCTTCCAGTGACTTAGCAAAGCTGACCATACCTTATTATTCGAGAGTTCTCGCGCTGTGGGTAACATTGAACCTCGCCGTTACAATATGCCACTCAGCGAGTCGACAGCTGACGCCAAACAAGCCGACGGAGGGATTCTCCAATTTCACGGCTTCACGCTGCGGCTGGCTGGAAAACCCGCCCATCAGAGCGGGTGACAGTGATGAGCACACGACAGCGACAGGGACGGGACCGCTGTTTTGAAACTCACGTTCTCCAACGGCCCCACGAAGCGCCCCTACGCGCGAAAAAAGGAATACTGTCGCCTTGTGTGTCCCCTCAAAACACCCACAAAATTATTTATATAGTTGTGCTTTTGCGCCGCCAAACGTTTGACACCACTTTTTCTGGTTTTATAGAAACAGCTGCGACTCAAAGATTACTTGCCTATAAAAATGTCACAATCGGCATAAACATTTTTCTTGATGTTTTTTTGTGTATCTTTCTGAAACGAGTTTTACAGATTTATTTTGTTATTGAGAAGAACGCGAACATCGGCCGTCGATTTGAGTGTGGAAGTGACACAAGAACAGTCTACGAGTCACGTTATGCCAAAAATACCAGCGTGGTTATATTTACTGCGAAGTATAGGCATCAGAGTGGATAAAAATCGTGATTTTCTTCGAAAATCAATTAAAGCTGTCAAAGCTCTCAAATATTGATTGGTTACCACTAGCCGTATTTCAAAACATGCCAGATTGATTGATAAAATCGCCCGATCCCTGAGAATGTTATTGAAGAAGGAATTATTGTAAATGTAAAGTATAGTAATTAACCCCATTTTATTGATGTGATCACTGTCACAAAAAACAAAAACAGCCTGATCTTTTAGATCGTTGAAAAGATTTTGTTTCGCTTGGGCGCTTTCTGACCTAATTGCAATATGATTAGTTTCTTTTATTATTTTTCATTAAGGGTTTGTTACAGGAGAACTTTACTTAGGTGACGAACAATGAGGGCAGGGAGAAATCCTGCTCACTTCTCCGATTTTCTCAGAAGAGCTCTACTTTTTGCTCGTGTTCTGCCTTATATAATTATTTTTTGCTTGATAATTCTTTGTTATATAAAAACGAAAGCATGAAATGATAGACAAACGATAAATACAAATATTTACGGGATTTTTTTTTCTTTTTTTTGGAATGGTTGAATTTAAATGTGCATAGTGAAACTGGTCCGATTCAATCAAAATCATTATTTTAATTATATACATTTTTATTCTACACCCTGATAGGCATAGGATTATTCTTCTGGTCTTCGTTGTGAATGACTGGTATATGCAGCATTTTGTTTATATTTCAAAAGTAACTTATTCTATTCGAGTGTTTTGAATCGTGTGCATTTTTAAGTTACCTGATGGTTAAGTGCTAGTTATGCTCGTTGCTCGGAAAAGGCGGTTGAATCTGAACAGTGAGAAATACGAAGGAAGCTGACAAAGAAGACACGAAGGAGGAAATATGCAGCTGGTTTGCTAATTATTCTAAAAAAAGCTCATCAAGGCAGTTGGCAGTTGCCATTCTCCCATGCTGTAATAGTTCACGCGTCCTGTGGTTCTTCTTTTTAGCACTAAATAAGAAGGCTGGAATCCACAGCTAAACACAAATCGAGCATTCGAGACCAAGAATTGTTGAACATCGTCATTTGCTGAAAGCTCACAAAGGACGGCTGTAACTGGCCTTTCACGTGTTCCGGGGGGAGGTAGAGTGTGCGCGTAGGAAGTTTCTAATACAGGGTTCCTCGGTACATAACAGTCAATGAAAACCTGAAACGTGTCACATATGAAAAAAACAATCAACTAAATTTGCACTACAAGCACCGTAAATTCTTCCTCATATACAAGGTGTTTCACTGACGGAGCGGCAATGTTTTTTTTTTGTTTTTTTAGAGATACTTCAAGTTGCAGGAATGCTTTATCGACTGCACCAGACGACAGGAAAGTAGAGTAAAGTAATTAAAAAACATTAGACATAAAATATACCAAATTCTGAGACCTTTAGCGATAGCTGGCTCTGGCACATTTCAGAAAGATTTGTTTCACGTCGTCAATACATAAGCCGTTGTAACAATCCAGACGACAGCAATTCTTCGCGCTATTCCCTGGAGAATTTAGGTTGTGTTGAGTTCCCCCTAACGAAACTAACGCGCAAAAAGCGTTGAAAGTGCGCGCAAACGACGACAGAGAGTGTGTCAGATCGGAGGACAATAACGCGTCGTTACGTGCGCTCCCTGTGCAGCCTGACGTCGCTTCCGGGTCAGGAGATTCCGTCGCTCATCTTTCGCGCGATTTCGGTAACCGAGTCTTTTCACGGCTAAATATTGTGGGAGAATCGCATATGGTAGAATATAGTTGTCCGAGTTCTTACGACAGTTAGGGCATGTTTCGAAGACTGGCCAGACATCTCTCAGGGGATGGCAGTGGCGTCACAAGGGGGTGGGGGGCGGACCGCCCCGGTGCAGCGGTCAGGGGGGTGTCGCGGTGGGCCACGAGAGCGGGGGGGGGGAGCAGCGGCGGGCCACGCGAGAGCGGGGGGGGGGGTCGGGGCGAGGCCAGGTGAGAGCGGGGGGGGGGTGTCGCGGCGGGCTTACCGCCCCGGGTGCCACTGACCCTCGTGACGCCACTGGGGGGATGTTCGAGCTTCGGAGGTTC
>JAZHYW010041831.1:0-11515 GCA_037355805.1 Ixodes ricinus
CCCTCTTTACTATTTTCGAATGGGCGGACCTGTAGTCTTTACCCGTTCTTCGTCCCTGTTCATCTGAGGCTGTTTTTCATCACGATCAAAGAAGTGACAACAGAAAATGAAGAAGCCCTACTGAAAAGTGTAAGTCATGACGTATTTTCTGATACACTACAAGTTAAAATCGATTCCATTCATAGAATTCATTGACTTGCGAGACACATACCCGGCCAGTTATTGTGAAGCTTGATGACTTTCGGAAATCAGCAATAGTGAGGACATCTCGAAAAGAGTAGAGGAATTTCGTAAGAACTTGTGGGGCTCTACTGTAGATGAACGAAAGGAAGGTGCGACGGCTAAACTATGTTTGATAAAGTTAAGGTAAATAATGTAACTTGGGATGCGGCTGGTAATGAAAGATACCAGTGCTCAACTTATCTGAAAGCCCCAAATCAATGATGTCATAACGAAAAAAGGTTATAACTAATACAACATAAACGCTCAAAGTATTTTAAATAAAGTTGACATTATTGAAAGCATTGTTCTTGAGCATAAACCCGAAGGTATGGTAATTACTAAAACGTGGCTGCATCAAAGTATTTTAGACGCTGAAATTACACCTCCAAACTATACAATAATTAGAAAAGACAAAAGAGCACGTGGCGGAGGAGTGACAATCCTCATTAGAAGTAATATGGACTTTATAGACCGGCACGCTGTTTACAAACAAGCCCGCGTTTGCCCACACCAGGTGTGGGCACTGCGCGTGCGCAGAAACCAAATCCGGGAGAGGGAAGCTTCGGCGCATGCGCAGTGCCGTCGACAGCGCCACCGCAGCTGTGTGACGTCAGGGGGCGCGTGTTGGTCTATACTTGATGAGGTTAAAGATGTAGAAACTTTATAGGTCCAGATCTAACTGAGCGACCGGGATGTAGTCTTGGGCAGGATTACAGACCACCTAATTCCTCAGTTGATACCTTAGTTCAATTGCGACAATATATGAACTCGGTATTACGTCATAATAAAACGTTTTGTTAATAGGTGATTTTAACTTACCAGGAATTGATTGGAATAAACTTTCACGGGGAACTGGAGAAGTGGCTAGTTGTGACCAATTGATGGAACTTGCATTTTGTTATAACTTAACTCAGGTTGTCAAACAGCCCACAAGAAAAGTCATTCGCTGCATCATCATTACTTGACTTAATCTTTGTTTCTACAAACCTAACACCCTGTTTTCGAAATGTGAACTTTTAGAAGAAATCTCAGGTCATAAAATGTCAATCGTAACGTTAAACTTATGCCCTAGCACACTTGGTCATCGTCCGCATAAAAAGATTCTTAATTTTGAGGCTACCGATGACGTTAGTATTTTATATTATCTTGAAAAATTGTTTGATCACTTTGAGCTTCTCTGTCAGTGATGTGCTACCGTCGATTTGTGGAACTTTTTGATTATATACAGTAACACACTGTGTTAATCAATTTGTGCCGACGCGTGTCAACGTGATAAGGAACAGGAACCCTTGGATTACTAGGGAAAACAAACATATAAAAAGAAAAATAAAGCGGTGTCGGAAAGCAAATTCAGTGAAATCAAATGACGGTAGAAAGATAACAATGTAAAGTGTGAGTCGCGAATTGAAGAGGATTGTTAAAGAGTCAAAGGAAAGGTTTTACAACATCAGTCTTAAAAAATTTATTACCGAAGCCCCAGCCAAATTTTGGTGGTAAGTTAATCCCGAGCCAACAAAGAATTAACTTCCGACAACAGTCAGCAATGAGTTGAAGAGTGCAATGCCTGATTTTCATCTGTGTTCACTAAAGACAACGAGGCTACCCCAAAAATAAAAATTCCTCTGAGTGTCCCCCGATTGGTGACGTACTCATTAAGGACAGAGGCGTTTTTGTTGTTTTTTGCTTAATATTGACACTAAGAAACGCCCCGGGCCTGATGCAGTTCCAAATGCATTTTTGAAACGATACTCTGAGTGGTGCGCCAAGCACCTAACCATAGTTTGCCAGTCATCCACAAAAAGTGGTTCCGTGCCATAAACCTGGAAACGGCCAAAATGATTCCGAATCATAAAGGTGGTTCCGCTTTTAGCTCGAAAACTACCGCCGTATATCTCCTACTAGTACGTGCTCAAAACTTCTTGAACATATTGTGTCCAAATATCTCTTTAAATTCAATAATGATCATGATATTTTGTATCAGTACTAACACTCACTCCGTAAATGTCTCTTCACAACAACCCAACTCATTGAAACGGTGCATGAGCTTTCCGCACCTATTATTAACCGTGGTCAAACTGACATAATATATATAGACTCCGCAAGAGCATTTTATAAAGTGTCTCATCCCAAATTATTATTAAAATTGATGCTTTGTTTAAGAACCAAACGATTACAAACTGGCTTCATTCCTACTGTTTTTCAAGAGCACAATTTTGTAGATGTCTGAACTGCGAATGTTAAGCGTAGTCGGCGCACCTGCACTCCAGAGTGCAGTTTTTCTTTCTCTGATCCCTGTTCTCTTCGTATCAAACCTTTGATTTCGGGGATTTAAGTTAAATCGAAACTTCGGGCTCTGGAGCGGCGGTAATCGGCTTCAATCAGCTCTGGTCAGCTAACGATGGCGGCAGCATTGCGTCACCGGGCGTAATGTCTCTAAGTTACCTGAACCTCAACCGCGTAACCTCCACCGCCCGTAAAATCGAGTGGTCGTGCGCGTCCAAATTCAACAAAACAAACTGTTGTATGTTTATACCGCTGGAATTTAGTCTGCCTCAGTGGGCGTCAGGCGCCTATAGTCTGTAGATGATCAATTTAGCCTGTACGGTACAACCGCTAGCCTGGGGTCTTTTACGTGCACCACGACGTAGTGATGCACGACCGCACGCCGGTACGATGCTCATTCGACGACGTGTGTGGTGTTCGTTCCAAGCGCCGGGAACGTTGCGGCTTACGTTGACACAACACAGGTGGCACGTGGAACTCGGTTGGTCGAACTATACGTTTTAGCGAACAAAGTCCCACTCCTGACTTTTCATCGAAACACACTTTAGCGAAATCCATTGCTTACCCGAAGACATTTATAGCTCATCCATCACAATTAGGCGCCTTTCACACAGAATGCTCCGCTGAAGACCACTGGCAGAGTGTTTCCAGAGGGAAATGAAATCGCTGGTCAGTCGACCGCGATTCGCGACCGAAATGTTCGGGAGGCCCACACACTGCACCCAGAGCTCTGACACTTGGACACGCACAAGCTACCAAGAGTTTTGCTTTTTGAGCTCCTGCCATCAGTTTGGCTGTTTGACTGTCACTTTGAGCACGAATCAAGAACGCGCTCGATGGGTCGACAGGCCCGCTAGCCTCAGCACGAGATCGTAGGAGCTATACGAAGATCCCCCACACACCGTGGACAACCTCGTAAGTCTCGCTACCCCTCACTAAAATATGTATGAACACTCCTAAGACGTTCTATAGAGCAGCGTCCATAGTCAGAACGTCAGAACATAAGGCATCTAGGCAGACTAAGACTGCTGTTGCCTTCGGGAAGTCGTGCTATGGCTTCCCTATTCGCAACTCCAGCGCACCGCTCGCCCTCCCGCGGACGAACTGAGAACCAGAGGAACGGGGACGGCAGCGGCGGCTGGCGCGAAACGGTGGCAGGGACTGTCGGCCTTGATCCGTGAAGCCGTTTTAACGAAAAAGTGAGCGCGTTAAGAAAGGAATTATTGTAGCTTCGCCTTGCAACAGCCTTGCACGAAGGACCGGGATGTCTAATTTCATCAGGGACTTTTCGTGTATCGCATACGCTGCGGATTTCTGGTCTTGTGCATGGCCGCCAGCTCAATCTGTGCTCAACGTGACGGAAAATGTTCCCGCTAATAATGAAGAACTCTATAGTACGGTCTACGGAAAGTCTAATCTTTGCCATAAGTAGGAGAAAACTCGTCACGCAACGGTATGTCGAGCAATACAAATCGAGAATAGTTTCGCGTTTTAAGGCCATTTACAAAGAACATGGCCATTTATTCCAAGCACTTTAAAAAGGCAGAATACCCATACTTGCTTTCACGTAATTACAAAGCAAATAAAGAAATGCTCGAAGCATTTTAAGCGCGTCTGTGTTAGCCAGCCGTTCGTGACGAGAGCTCAGAACGCGCCGTTTTGGCCAGAGGAACCGCAATGTTGCAAATAACACGGTACAAAAAATGTACGGTATATTAAAAAATTACACCATCTTCCCGAGGGGAAGCATGGGGTGATGCGGAGCATCGTGTTGGTTCCGAGGAAAGAGTCAGTTGCGTGCTGACGTCGAGAGATGGCGCCACCGACTGCCCTAGCGTTACCCCTACGCGAGCCTTCGTCGCGGCTCGCGGCAGAGAAACTTGGAACGCTCGCCGCTCGCCGTTTATTCTTTTTTCACACTTGAAGGAGAGGAGACTAGAGGAGGAGAGTTGCGCGTGCGCGCGTGGTGTGAGTACAATCGAACGCACGCACAGTGCACGCAGCTGGTAGAGGAGAGAGCGGAGAGAGTAACGCGCAGCTGTTGGAGAGAGGAAGGAGGAGAGTTGCACGTGCGTAGTGTGGGTGCGGACTACGACGCCGCGGGACATAGACCCGAGCAAGAGATGCTCCGCATCTAATATTTATTTTTGATAAAGCAATAAATAAAACCCTAAACACGAAGATTATGTTACTAGGCAGTTTTTGCATAGCGTACGACATCCCTAAACTTCAGTTGGACGCACAGCGCACTGACGTTCAACCGTCGCTACCAACTTTCACGAGCGGCTTGATAGCTGAGTTGTGCAACTTATTAAAATAGCCTAAGTAAATGTAAATGACTGTAAAAAAAAGTAATCGTTTTTTTATTTTATTGCAAAACCTTGGTTGTTTTTTTTTCGGTACTCTTTGATGCGTACTTTAGCTGTTTAATATCTTATATTGCGCCGTCATCAAGCATCACGTAAAAGTTGAAGCCGTCAGTTTGACGTCAGTGGGCTGCACTGCAGAACTGAAGTTTTGGAGTGTCGTATATGTGACAAGGGTGTAAGGACTACAACATTTCTTCTTTTTTTAGAGTGATGAGCACGGCAACGCTCCTGGCGCGCACTGAAAATTGTGCTTCAAAGGCGCAGCGCAAGCTTGCGGTTGTAATGCTACACCGCTCGATAGCCTGCGGTAACAAACTTCCTATCAATAACCATAGAGCAGTTTGATTACGTGTTGCAATACACTAAAACCGAGACGGTGAGCAGCGAGTTGTGAGGCTGTGACGCGAAGACACCAATACTGTGAACGCTGCTCTTCCGAAGCTTGACGGTCACCGTTCGCGGCTCTCTTTTAGAGCACTAATGGCCAAGCAAAACTGCAAACATATCTTCATCACCCTCAAAAATATTCTGCCACAAATAGTAACGTGGCCAGTGCCTAAAACGCGCTCGCTCACCACAAAGCTTCGCAATTTGAAAGTTTCTGCAACTTTTAAATAACAGCATGCACTCTAAAAAAGAGGGTGTAGTACTTACACCCATTGGGGTGTATGTGACTTGTCACATATACGACACCCCCCTGGGTATACATGCTACACCCCAAAAGGGGTGCACATATACACCTCCTTTTAGGTGCACATGTGCACCTTTCCTTACACCCCCAAACTCACTGGGTGTACCGACACACCTCACCCCGGGGTGTACATATATTCCGTTTTAGACTCCCCTCACTTACTGGGGATACCAATACACCCCATTCTTAGGTGTACATATATTCCGTTTTCCACACTCACTGGGAATACCAATACACCCCATTCTTAGGTGTACATATACCCTTTTTTCACACCCATTTCACTTATTGGGAATGCTGTTACACCCCATTCTTAGGTGTACATGTATTCCGTTTTTCACTCTCTCCTCACTTACTGGGAATACCAATACACCCCATTCTTAGGTGTGCATATATTCCGTTTTTCACTCCCTCCTCACTTACTGGGAATACCAATACACCCCATTCTTAGGCGTACATATATCCTTTTATTCACACCCTCTTCCCTTATTGGGAATGCTGTTACACCCCAATCTTAGGTGTACATATATTCCGTTTTCCACACTCTCCTCGCTTGCTCGGAATACCGATATGCCCCATTCTTAGGTGTATGTGTGCGAAGTCGACGAAACACTGTAAAACAATTTCAATCAAAATGACGGGAAATGTCTTGGCAGCTGTTTCCAAGCTTTTGACCGGCAAGTGTGTTTTGTGCCATTTGGATGCCCTATTTGTCAACCAGAAATACAATTAAGCCGTCAATTTTACATTCTATTGTCATTTTGATTGAAATTGTTTTACAGTGTTTCGTCGACTTCGCACACATACACCTAAGAATGGGGCATATCGGTATTCCGAGCAAGCTGAGAGAGTGTGGAAAACGGAATATATGTACACCTAAGATGGGTGTAACAGCATTCCCAATAAGGGAAGAGGGTGTGAACAAAAAGGATATATGTACGCCTAAGAATGGGGTGTAGTATTATTCCCAGTAAGTGAGAGGAGTGAAAAACGGAATATATGCACACCTAAGAATGGGGTGTATTGATATTCCCAGTGAAGTGAGAGGAAGTGAAAAACGGAATACATGTACACCTAAGAGTGGGGTGTAACAACATTCCCAATAAGTGAAATGGGTGTAAAAAGGATATATGTACACCTAAGAATGAAATGTATTGAGTATTCCCAGTGAGTGTGGAAAACGGAATATATGTACACCTAAGAATGGGGTGTATTGGTATCCCCAGTAAGTGAGGGGAGTCTAAAACGGAATATATGTACACCCCGGGGTGGTGTGTCAGTACACCAGTGAGTTGGGGGTGTAAGGAAAGGTGCACGTGTGCACCTAAAAGGGAGGTGTATATGTGCACCCCTTTTTGGGGTGTAGCATGTATACCCAGGGGTGTCGTATATGTGACGCGTCCGCCACACCCCAATGGGTGTAAGTGCTACACCCTCTTTTTTTAGAGTGCATGCTGTTATTTAAAAGTTGCAGGAAACTTTCAAATTGCGAAGCTTTGTAGTGAAAGGCGACGCGTTTTCAGGCACTGGCCACGTTACTATTTGGCAGAATATTTTTGAGGGTGATGAAGATATGTTTGCAGTTTTTGCTTGGCCATTAGTGCTCTAAAAGAGAGCCGGTGACCGTCAAGCTTCGGAAGAACTGACGTTCTGATATTGGGTAATCTTCGCGTCACAGCCTCACAACTCGCTTGCTCTGCGTCTCGGTTTTAATTGTATTGCAACACGTAATCAAACTGCTCTATGGTTATTGATAGAATTACCACAGACGCGGTGTAAACATTGACCACAACGCTGCACTTTTAGCTATTTTCAGTGCGCGCAAGTACATTGCCGTGCTCATCACTCTAAAAAAAAGGAAAATGTTAGCGGGCCCCTTACCACCCCAGTGCGCGCCGACACTCCAAAACTCAGTTCGCAGTGCAATGACGTCAAACGACGGCTCAATTTTTACGTGATGCTTGATGACGGCACTAATATACAAATTAAACAGCTAAGTATCCAAAAAATTTACTGAAGAAAAACAACCAATTTTGCAATTTTTTTTGGTCATTTACATTTACTTAGGCTGGTACAATAAGTTGCACAACTCCTTTAATCAAACCGCTCGTGGCATTTTATTTTTCTTCTAGGGATGATAAACCGCATATGCAAAACTGCCTAGTAATGTATGTTTAGGGGTTTATTTGTGCTTTATCCAAAACCAAATATTAGATGCCGGAGCATCTGCTGCCGAGTCTACATGTCCGCGACGTCAAATCACCCACCTGCACGTCAACTCCTCCCTTCCCTCTCTCCAGCAGCTTACGCGTTATCTCTCCGTCTCTCTCACCGGCTGCGTGCGCTGTGCGTGCGTTCGATTGTACTCAAGTGTGAAAGGATAAGCAGGCGATATTTCTCTGCCGCGGTACGACGAAAGACTCGCGTAGGTAACAGCAGGACAGTCGATGTCGGCACGCAATATGCTCTCGGGACAATCGCATCACCCCATGCTTCCACTCGGAAGAGATAGTGCCGACACCTTGCCGACTACATTTGTACCGTGTGTACATTGCGATTTCACCTGGCAAAACGCGTGGCTCTCGTCACGAACGGCACAACCTTACAGACGCGCTTAAAATGCTCAGTGGCCTCTTTATTTGCTATGTGCAGTGAAGCAAATATAGGTATTCTGCCTTTAAATGCTTGGAATAAGAATGGCCATGTTCTTTGAGAATGACGCCAAACCTGAGACAAGCTTCTCATTTGTATTGCTCTGACATGCCGCGTGACGGGCTTATGGCAGATTAGACCATACTTATAGAGTTCTTCGATTAGCGAGACATTTTCCATCGTTGAGCAGATGAGCTGGCGACATGCACTAGACCAAAGAATCCGCAGCCTATGCGATACACGGGATCCCTGATGGTATCCCGGTCCCTCGATACTGAAGACTGTACCCAGGCTTAACATTCGCTCAGCCCAACGCGCTCACTTTTCGTGCATTGCTCACGGATCAAGACCGACGGTCCTACCTGCTTTCCGCGCCGCCGCTGCCGTCCCCGCAGTTCTCGACAGAGGCCTCTGGAACCGCAAGCCTTTCCCGAAGGCGAGCAACGGTCTTAGTCTGCTTCAGATACTGCACATGTTCGTTCACGATATAGTTGCTGCTCTGGAAGTGTTCATACATATTTTGAGGGGTAATACGAAGGTGTACGTCTTCGTCGCCTTCCTGCGATCTCGTGCTGGCTAGCGAACGTCGAGCGCGGATAGCTGATAGTGACAGTCAAACAGCCAAACGATGGCAGAACAAAGCAAGGCTCTGGTAACGATGTCAGGCTGTACGGCATTTCGATCGCTGGTATCGCGGTCGACTGTTTCCAGCGATTTCGACTTCCTCTCTGGAAACATCTGCCCGGTGGTCTTCGGCAAGATACCTGTGAGCGCCTGAATTTGTGATGGATGAGCTATATCTTCGGAGCCTTTCATGATGTTTCGATGTCAGATGGGCCTTTATTCGCTAAGGCAATATGAGTCGAACCTCGGCGTAAACACGTTCCCGCGCTGGGCAGACGCCGCGCGTCTCGAACCGGCGATATGTCGTCATCACTGCGTCGTGGTGACAGGTATTCTGCAATTAAATTATCATCAGTACTGACTGCCGGGCAAATTCCCGGCGGTATAAACATACGAGCGGACTGTTTTGAATTTAACGACCACTCATTTACGAGGCGTGGAAGTGAAGATTTCAGGCAACTTAGAGCATTGCGCCCGGTGACACAACCGCCATCGTGCTGACCGAAACTGATTGAAAGCCGATACCGCTCAGGGCGGAGACAACCAAATCCCCGAGAATCAAAGGTTACGAGCAAGGGATCGAGAAAAGCTCTGGAATACTGCTGTTGCAGATGCAGTTCAGACATCTACAATGATAGCTCTTGAAAAACGGTAATTTATTTGTAATCGTTTGGTTCGCCAAACAAGGCATCAATTTAATGTATTTGGATAATTTTACTACAAAATATAACTGCTTGCGAAATCTATATATTATGTCAGTTGTGCCACGGTAACTAGGTGCGGAAAACTCATGCACCACTCAACTGGTGAATTGTGTATGAAGAGATTTACGGGGTAATTATTGATACAAAATATCATGATCATATTAATTTAAAGAGATATTTGGACACAATATGTTCAAGTTTGAGCATACAAGCAGGAGATAGGCGACAGTTTCGGGCCTGCCTGAATCATTTGGCCGTTTCTAGGCATGGCGCAGACCCTTTTTGTGGTGATGACAGATATGGTTAGATGCTTGGCGCTGCCACTCAGATATCGTTTCAAAATGCGACTGGAGCTTTGCATCATTATCAGCTATTAAGCAAAGAACAAAGATAAGCATACAATATGGCCGTCACCAATCAGTGGAGAATTTTATTTTGGGGTAACCTCGTTGTCTTTAGTGAACACAGATGAAAATCAGGCATTCTCTTCAACTCATTGCTGACTATTGTCGGAAGTTAATTCTTTGTTGGCTCAGTGCTGCCACCAAGGTAACTGTAGGCACGCAAACGCAGGACTTGACTATTTAACAAACCTTTCAACGATGCAACAATCCTCTTCAAGTGCGACTCTACCTTACATTGATCTTTCTACCGTCATTTGACTGCTAGGCCTTTTCCGTACCTTTATTTTCTTTTTATGTTTGTTTTCCCTAATTAATCCAAAGGTTCTATTCCCTTATCACGTTGACACGTCCTTCATGTTTCTTTACAGTGTATTACTATATATAAAAAGTTCCACAAATCCTTCACTGACGAAAATTTCAAGTGATCAAACAATTTTTCAAGACAATATAAAAATACTTAACGTCATCGACGGCCTAAATAAGAATCTGCGAGACGACTAACAAGTAACGCAGACACTAAGTTTAACATTTACGATTATTTGCAACTGAACAACAAGATTCACATTTCGAAAACAGTGCATTTGTAGAAACAGATTAAGTCAATGGCGCGCAGTGATGCGGCAATGACTTTCTTGGCAATTTATTTGACAACACGGTAGACCACTGGCAAGTACGGGGTTCCTCAGTTGACCCTTCTCCCGGTTGTCTTTGTTGTCAATTCTGGTGAGTCCGTCACTATTAACAAGGCGTTTTGGCCCTGACGCGGCTGCCGGTTCTGGTGGGCCCAGATCAACTGAGATTGGTGAGTCTGTAATCTAGCGAAAGACTGTCCCGATGCGTAGATCTGGACTATAAAGTTTCTACGTCAACCTCATCCAGTATGAACCAACGCGCGCTGAACGTCTTGCGATGACTCCGTCATTACGGCGCTGCAGCTCGCTGGCTTCCTCTCCGGATTTGAACTCTGCACGCGCTTCCCGCGGATGAACTGGAAGAGCACGAACTGGCTACAAACGGCGTGCCGGTCTGTCGTCAGCGATTACCTCTGTGGTGTCACTCACCAGCAAAGCCTTCTCGCCACCAGTAGCCCTTGGTTTACAATTCTTCGGCGTCGCAAACCAACGTGCGGCTGCGTTTGATGCCATACGCTCACGGGTTTATGCTCGGAACCACCAACTTCAATAATGTGGCTTTGTTTAAGGCTCTTTTGAGCTACGTTTATGTTGTATTGGATATGGCTTATGATATCGATTGTTGGGGCTTTCGAAATGTAGGATGAGCGCTGGTATCTTTCATTTACCGGCCATCCCAAGTTGATGACTACCTTTGGCTTTATCAGAGCATGTGCGCCTTCACTCGTTCATCTGCGATGGAAATTTGGCTCTATAGAGGTCAGTCATCAGACTCGCAACTGCTGGCCGAGTATATGTCACCCAATCAATGAATCTATGAATGGAATCATTTAACTGTAGTGTATCGAAACGTCATGACAGGGCTTCTTCGTTTTCTGTTGTCACTTCTTTTGATCGTGATAGCGAACGAGAACGTGCGTCATTTTTAGTCATACAT
>JAZHYW010041833.1:0-19505 GCA_037355805.1 Ixodes ricinus
CACATGCATGCCGGCACCCCGCCTTTTACTATAAGGCTTTGTTACCGTCTTCAAGTGTAGAATTGTTTCCCGAATCGAAGCTTAGCCAGGGGTGGTACACAAAGTGACGGCAGAGAATATATTGCGAGAGATTAACCGGAACGTGAATTTTTTTGTTGTGTTTGTTATTTGAAGGCTTATCCAGATAGAGTGAACCATTCGCAGATGTAGAATTCAACAGATACGATCAGGGACAACTCGTGGTTCAACTGAAACTAAATTTCTGCACATAAGTGCATTCTGTTTCTTTCGCTTTTTATCTATCAGATTCGCAGGCGCCGGTGGGGCTAAAAACCGGTTGGTGCTGCTGCAACTATTCAGCGCCAGCGCGTCGACACCAGAAAAATGGGGAGTTAGCATCGCGACCAAAAGACTGGGAGCCGCTGCCAACCACGGCCGATTGATCGTGAGCTGTGCCACTACACCCAGAGCAGAAGCGAAGACGATGGCCCCAAACGACGTCTCAGACCATGTAAACAACGTCTGACCGCTCAATTTGTTTTTGCTTTTTGCCGAAGCGTTGATTTACTGAAACAAGTTCAAGTTATCCTGGTTCCGGAACCTTTTTTTGGAACCAGGCGACGACGCTGCGCCAAGTTGCCCGCTGCTCCGGAACTTCGAGACGACGAAGCTCTGCTTTAATCAAACCATCAGACGTGTCATCCACTCCAGGTGTAGGTCCCGGTGCCGCAAACCTCGACTACTCACCGGACCGGTCAGCAGGCTTCCGATCGGTGACGTTAAACCGAGCTTCAGGTTTCAACATCGGAGAAGCTAAAACAGCGAGGCCCAACGGCGCGGCGATGGAGAGACTCAAACAGTTGCGGGAAGACCCAAGGCTCGCAGGTCAGCAAAGCAATTTTTGGAAACCTGACACGTCCGTGGAACGCGAAGCTGCGCTTGCTGAAGCAGGAGCTCCGACTCTCCCTGCCTCGCCCTGGCTACCATGCATGATCAACTGGAACACAACGGACGCTGCCATCGAGCCACTGTTGGGACAGATGGAGATAGCCGGTTCACAGGAGCAAGCGCGCGGACTATTGAGTACAACGATCGTGTCGTCGCTTATCCCGCTCGCTTGAGCTTCAAAATTACCATCGCAGCGCTGACGGTGCCAAACCACCGATCAAACAAGCCAGAGCGGCAATGAGTCATCTGGGTTATTGGAAAAGTGAAGCGCCCCAAGATGGAGCTTTTGAAATTGACGGGTACAGCCTGCGGTGGCAGCACTTTTGGGAGCATTTTAACAGGGGGCCGACAATAACCGAGAGTTATTGCCGACCGACAAGTTGAACTACTTGAGAGCTGCTCTCTCTGAAGAAGCCACTGCGGCGATTGCCAGAAAACTCCGCGACAGCGAGCTGCTACGAGGGCGCTTCGGACATCCTCAAAATCCGGTTCGGCGACGAAAAACGATTGATCGACGATCACATCATCAGGCTTTTGCGGAGACAGCGGATCCGATCATCACTTGAAGTCCGAGGACTCCAGGCGACTTCACGAAGACCCGCAAGGAAACATCCGTGGGCCATGGCATCTTGGGGTGAGCGAATAAACCTTCCACCCTTCTGCACCCCTCAATAATTCGGCTGCCTCCGGAAGACCTTGCTCTAGCCTACACATAGAACTGTTGTACGCGACGAGGCGCACCGACAACTGACTACCCAATCTGCTGCCCTGTCGAGTCGCTGGAATGGTGGCCAAGACTGGATCAACAGAGGAAACTGCCAAGTCTCCTGAGATTTCTCCACTCTGAAGTAGAAAGCAGAAAGAGGACTTCCTGAACAAAGAAAACAGATCACCTAAAAGACAGTTCAGAAGAAGAACAATTTACGTTTCCCACATCAAAAGAACCTGCGAGGTGGTGGACAAACACAGGGACGGCAGCAGCACTCCTACAACGAACAGACTACCAGGAGTGTGCGTGTCTGCAAGTCGCCAAACCATGCAACTCGAGGTGTGCAGTGAAATCATGTCTCTCACTGAAAAATGATCAGATTCCTTTTAAAAGGCTGGACGATGCTCCCGGGGCTGCAAGGACAACAGTCCATATCGCCAAGAAGCTGCAGAAGCAATGACTCGCATGTTTCTGAGTGCCAAGGTCGACACGCCACCGTAATTTGCGGATTCCTGAATTCCTCGAGAGATCAAGCGAGAAACTGGATACACAACGGAAGAGTAAAGCTCACTTACCAGGTCCCGTGACACTTGGAAGCAGCTGGTCTCTGATGAAGGAAAGAAGACGGTGCCCCGCAACAGCTACAGCTCTTGGAGCTCAGGAGCCAAGCACAGTGCATTGATCAGAGTCTTCTTTGATGGTGGTGGCCAGCGGTTATTTATGACTAAAATCAGGCACGAGAGAACTGGGATGCCGACATTTATGCAACGAGAGGCTAACAGTAAGAACGTTCGGTGACCATAAAACCAAAAAGACGTTGCATAGGGTACTAGTGACTCTTGAAAATAGGCAAAGTCGCCAACTCTTTCGGTTGGAAGCTCTCGAGGCTGACCAAATTTGTGTACAGCGACTGCCTTAACCTTCAGAAGAAATTAGTCGACAACTTGAAGCTATGGGAGGTGTCATTGCAGACCTCTACATGAAAGACTGCCGTTGGCGTCGACGTTCTGGTAAAAAAAGACCATTACTGGGACTCTGTCACAGGCAAGATTCGGTAGCTAAATGGGAAGCTTCGGGTTGTGGAGACTCCCCTTGGTTTGACGATGCAAGGGCCAATGAAACTTTCATCAACAGTTGTCCGATGCTCCCAGGATTAAACTCAACGCAACAACAGCTGAAAGCACGACATCGGAGGTCCTACAGAAAGTCTGGAACTTGAAAACGATGGGGGTGACCGAAACGCTACGTACATAAGTAGATCCAGTGAGCCAGAGGTTTCAGGAAACCACCAGAAGAAATAGTCAGCGATATTATGTTTCATTTCCATAGAAGGACACAACGGATTTGAGCTAAAACCGACGGATCGCCGAAAAATGCCTTCAACTCGTAACAAAAAAGACTCATCCGGAATGCTGAGCTAATGAGGGAGTACGACGCAAAAATCCAGGCGTACACAAAAACCGACATAGCAGAACCTGCTGCCAGCGAACAAACAGAAAAAAGGCTCTACTACTTGCCGCACCAAGCAGTTTATCGTGAGAGCAGTACAACCACCAAACTGCGAGTCGTCTTTGATGCCTCGACTCACAACTCTAGCTCAAAGTCTTTGAATGACTGGCTGAAGAGTGGACCCAACCTTAACCGAGATATCGTTGGGATACTTCTTAACTTCCGAAGACATTGTGTGGCATTGGCGGCCGACATAGAAAAAGCATTTTTTTCACTAAGACATTACTTGGAAGCCATGGCATTGAAATATCCGGAGACAACACCACTGCTTTGAGACTCCCTGTACGTCGATAGAATTCTTATGGGTGCAGCAAACGAGGCAGAGGGACTGAAGATTTGCACAAAAGCGACTGAAATCTGCCAATAAGCATCCATGATGTTACAAAAAAGCCTCCAACTCGAGTAATTTGCTCCAACCAATATGCGCGAACCAAGAGAGCGACAAACCATTGGGGAAGATTGCAGGGTTACTGAAAGTGATGGGACTGAACTGGCAACCTAACGAAGACATCATGACATTCTCCCTAGGCGATGTGGTGAAGTTTCTTGAAAGAAACACGGATACAAAAAGGTTCGTGTCACACACAACAGCCAGGTTGTGCGATTTATTAGGCTTCATCGATCAATTGGTCGACCGAGCAAAGATATTCGTCCAGCGGATCTGGCAACTGAACCTGGACTGGGACGAACTTTGCCATGGGGATTACTTACTCACTGGCACAAGTGGTGTGAAATATTGACGTCACTTTGACGCCTTGGTGCCACACGTCTACTGGCAAGGAATAAAAGGGACACCGACACGAAAGGTCCTACACGTCTTTGCTGACGCGAGCCCCGTGGCATATAGGGCTGTTGCTCCTCTGAAGGAGGTTTCACTGGCACGACTCGAACTTCTGGCATGCCTTATTGCCACAAGACTAAGTAATTATGTCCAGACAGAGTTACACGAAGACGTTCAAGAGGTACGCTTGTGGACGGACTCAAAGATAGCCCTCTGCTTGATTCTGGGGATGCATGCGGATGGAAGCCATTCGTGAGCAACAGAGTTGCAAAAATTCAGAGCAAGTCTGATTCCGACATCTGGAGACACTGCCCAGGAAACGAAAAACCCAGCGAATCTAGTGACCAGGGGAATTTCCGCACTCGAGTTGCTGCGAAGCAAGACGTAATGGAGTGGACCCAGTTGGCTAAACAGCCGTTCTATGTGGCCGCAACAATCTTGAGTTCAAGGTGACTCTGCGGAATTGCCTGAAGAAGAAAGGTTGACTACTTTGACAACAGTTTCAAACACGACAGTGACACCGGAGATCGAGACATTAAGTTCTGCGCTTCGCCTAGTGCGAACGACAGCGTGGATGCTGCGGTTCATAAACGAAACGAGAAGAACAAGTGCTAACTCTGGACCATTAACTGGTGAAGAACTCAACCGAGCAGAGAGGTTATTGATAGAACAGATACAATGTGTGGCCTTTGCTGAAGAATTGCGGAGTATTCGAGATGGCAAGACACTACCAACAGGTTCAACCCTCAGGGTTGTTTCCCTCATAGACAACAATGCACTGTTCTGAGTGGCGCGAAGACTTCCGTTTTAGGAAAGCCTTGACGACGAGCAGCATCCAGCTGCGTTGCCGAAAGACCACCATTTCCGCTGTTTGCTAGCCAATCAAGCGCACCCACGATTACTCCATGCTGGAGTGTATGACACGATGGTGCGTCAGAAGGAGCAATTCTCAAGCTTACGTGCTCTACAAGTGGTCAAGAAAGACATAGGAAAATGTATACCATGCCGACTTCTCAATTCTCGCTTAATAACTGAAATGACTGCGCCCTTGCCTTCGGACCGTGTTACGGAACCGGATGCCTTCGAGATCGTTTTAATCGATTTTGCAGGAGCCTTGTGGGTTTCAACGAAGACGTCGTTCAAGAAGGCATATATGTCATTTTTCACGTGCACGGTGACAAGGGCGATCCTTTGGAGCTGGTTCCGGACCTGACAACTGGGGGAACCATTGGGTTCCCTCTATCCCTATCTAGGCCTAGCTTCAAGCAGGCCGCGGGAGTCGTCGTCATCAATGGCGTCGGCCTTCCAGATACAAGGAACCACGAGGTCGAATTCCCCGAAGGGGCCGGCTCTCCCTTGCCCATTTTGGGTGAACGCGCCATCGGCACACCCTTGGGAGTGATTATGGACGCGTCCCGTTTTGGAGTGACCTTCTACCGGCCTCCCCGGGCGCGTCTATTTCCCGCAGGCTACATAAGCCGGCCACACCCTGTGGCCGGGGCTCTTGGTTAGGGGTGGCTACGCTCGACGGAGCATTCATCGTTATTTTACTGCTACCCCTTTTCCCGTGATCCTGCCAGGTACGGCAGCGCGGACCCTTCTCTTGGTGATCCTGTCAAATAAGACAGCGCCAACCTCATTTCTCTGTTGTTTCGCCTACGGGCGCAAAGCGTGTGGCGTTCGGCCAATAAACACGTTTCTACGGTATCCCTGTGTTTGGTGTGTTCTCCCGTCCATCGGAGCCTAACGGCAGTCGGCGGACGGACCCGGCCGTAGCCGCTATAGGAGCGGACTACGGAGTGGGTGTTGCCTCACAGCGATCAGCAAGGTAAGTCGAAACCCACATTTTGCAACCGACTAGTTACGGGGTGGGTATTTACCTCACTGAGGACTTCGGGGTAAACTAGAATCCCACACAACGGAAGCATTCCTGCGAGCGCTCGGGTGGTTTACTTCACGACGAAGACTTCCAAGAGTTGTTTGCTCAGACAACGCACTGAGAGCAAAGCAGGCAAAAATATGAAACTCTGAAACATGCTTCGCAGTGATGAGCTCAAGGATCACTTCAACATCAACAACACTGGAAGTTTGTTGCGGAGAGTGTCCTATGGTGTGGAGGGTTCTATGAGCGTCTCGTGCGGTCAGTCAAGGCATCACTGAAAAAGGCTATCGGCCGAAGTCTTTTGACCGAAAAATAACTTGAAACCCTGCTTAGCGATATAAAGGCTGTAATTCATTTGATAACACTGACTTTTACCTACAACAAAAGCCAAGAGCCTCAGCATCTGTCCATGTCATGCTTTTTTGTTGGCAGGCGACTGACGTCGTTACCTAACCTGACAGTTTCGGACCTAAAGGACGTTGAAGTTGAGACGCTACGGAAGCTCTGGAAGCACAGACAGGAAGTCATGAAGAGGTTTTGGCAACGTTGGTCGAGGGAGTATATCTGACGGAACTTGGGTCGCTGCATGCTACGAAGCAGTCACGTCACCAAATCGAGGTTCGAGACTTGGTGCTTTTACGTGGAAGTATGCAGCCACGCCAGTTGTGAAATACAGGGATCGTTCAACAGGTGTTCCCAGGACGAGACGACAAGGTACGTTCTTGCGAAGTGAGGCTTCCCGACGGAAGTACAGTGAAGCGCCCTGTACAGCTTTTGTACTGCCTGGAATCCTCCGAATGTAAAAAGGTGCTGTCCACGTTTGTCTTGAGAAGTAACTGAATAGAGTTACTCATTACTCCATTAAAAGTTCGCGACCATGCGTTAGACGTACCTTCTCTTAACAAGTAACTAAATCTTTACATGTTTGTAGAAAAAAGCTACTGCATACAAGTAATGCTTCACCTGTAACGCGTTACGTACAAGTCTGGATATAATGAATCTCAATCTCCATTTACTAATTTTTTATGATGATGTTATACTAATGCATGCGGTTGGCTAATTGAACCTAAAGGTTGCCTCATAGTTTACCCGGATCCACTGACGTTCAATCAGGTTCATACAAAAATGGCACAGGCGGCGTTATTTCTTCCGGCTGTGCGCTTTTGCTTTATGAGAAAGAGCGAAACAACCTTCAGTGCATCAGTGTTTTATTGTTTGATAAATCAATATAGCATGATTCTCTTCAAGAATAGCAAGGTCATAACTCAGCCGTGCGCTAAGAAAATAATATTTACAACAAAAGAAACGCGGCTATTTTGTGTTGTTGGTACAAGCGCTACAGGTGCACATGTAATAAAGATTCTGAGGTAGCAGACACTGACAAAGTAAGTTGTTTTACCCCTGCGGATAGGAGCATATAAATGAGGGAGAAAAAAGGTCCTACAAGCCCGTTGCTCTCGTCCAGGGGTCGCGAGCGCGCCATTAAGACGCGACTATGTAATGCTTGTACCGAGCATAAAGAGGCCCTGGAGTGCTTCATTATGCACAAGGTAGGGTCGTTTTTAAGCCTGTGTGAGCACTCTCTACGCGCCGTAGCAGAGCTTATGAAAGAATAAAAAAAAAGTTTAAAGAGGCACTGACACATCAAAATCATATTTTTTTTTATTATCCGAAACGATTGAAAACGGTGCCGGGACATTACCCTCAAAATTCGAAACTTGGGAATTCAGTATTTGTGAATTAAAAAAACAATTTCCAAATGCTGAATTTGAAGTTCCCGCGCGGTCCCCGGCAGTGCAGTCAGTCAAATTTTGCGGTCTCCTGCGACTCGACTTTCTCTCGGACCTCCGCTGACCCGATGCGAGGAGGAGGCGAGCTGGCGGGATAGAAGGGAGCCGGCGCGGGAAAAAACCGGTTTCTTCGCCGACACGCCGGTCTGCTCGAGCGCCGCCAAAGAGAGGACACAAATCTAGGAAGGGACATCTCACCGAACTCTGATTTTTGGTATTTCAAAAAGAAGGGCCGTAGTGCGTTCGCAATTGCGTTAAAAAACATGTTTTACGATTGCCATTATTAAATGTTATAGAAATGTCGCCTACAAAGCTTCTAAATTTCCTGATTTTTGACGTCATCGATCATAAGAAGCAAGGAGGTAGCGGCGGGAGATTTAAACGCCAAAAATAAAAAGGCGCGCGCGCGCGCAGGAAATTTTTTTTCGCGATGCGTTTTTTTTTGCGTGTTTATGACTACAACTTGCGTCGTTTTAGACAATAAAAAAAAATACGACCTTTGGGGTGTCAGTGCCCCTTTAAGTAAACAACGGAAAAAAAATGCATCTCGCGCTTTCAGTGTCTTATCAAAACGGTATTAATGTTTTTGGTGCAATTCTTTTATTTTATTTTATTTTTCAAAAATTTACATCAACCAATAAAATTCAGCCACATTAACGGCTCCGAGCAAGGTATGGAAAAGTAGTGACCCACAACCTAAAAATATTAGATTTTGCTTGCCAGAGGCGCTTCCCAAACTTCAAAGCTACGGGACAATAGGCAAAAAAAAAAAACGCTTTGAGAAGTTTGGATATTAACAATATCGCTTCACGTGCATGTTCGTTTAGAATTATATTTGCGGGTGAGTGTCTCCCCCACTACCGCTTTACCGCTGCCGCTTTCCCACGGCATGCAACACCAAAGTGAGGTGCGTGACAACTGTGTTCCGGCTGAGCTCCTCGTGTCGCTGGAAGCATAGCTCGTTGGCGGCACACTTGGGTAGCAATTCAATTACAGCAAAGGAGTTGCTGTAGTTTAAGTATGAAGTGTTTTGTAATTGTAATTACTAACATATGACTGAAGTAAATGATCAAATATATATATATTTAATTAGTTTTAGTACCAGTAAAACTGCGGAAGTAGGATTTGAAATACAACTACTTTTGCAGAGATGCCGAAAAGACTGAAGCCTATTGTTTTTTCTGACCCAACGATCGTCGTCCAAGTTGTTAAAGTACAATGTGTCACCCCTCCTCCCCCCACCCCCCCCCAAAAAAAAAAAGAAAAAAAAAAAAAACAACAAATGAAAGCATTACAATTCTATTTCTTTCTGGAAAAAGAAACTATGCATCGCCGACCGCTCTGTCCCCGCCTAAATGCAGTGACGGCGGTCTGGCCCAGATGCCAAAGTTTCAAAAATAAACGTAATTTCATTCGAAAATTATACGCAATTTTCTGAAACCTTCAACGGGAAAAAAGAAAATCGGGCCAGTTCCCGATATTCAGACCGGTAGAACTCATTTGTACGGAGACTGGGACATCGGCAATGCATAGTTCATTTTATCGATAAATTAGTTTTTTTCCTTTTCTTCTTCTTAACACCCGGAATAAAGGCCGCAGTGCAGGCGCGTTTGGGTGTAATGCAGGCGGACACCACTGGTTCGGTGACCTTCCTGCCTTTTACCGAAAACATCGGTTCGCCGGCGCCTGGGGAACGTCTCAACAAAATGAAAGCAAAGTATGGTGGAGACGAAACAGACCACACGTCCGGTCAGCTTCGCTTGTTTAGACACGTCGCCGATGTATGGTCTCGTAGCAGAAACCCGATTCGCGTGAGATCAGGTGTCCGCGCGTGCGCAGTGCGACAGCAACGCCACCGCAGATACGTGAAAAGGGTTGAGTCGGTCAATATAGTCCCCAACGGCTTAAAAAAACCGAGCGTGGCGAGTACGGACGTACTTATTATGCCTTCACAGCCAATGAGAGGGCGGCATTGGCCATGTACGAACGCCAAAAAAACAAATCGCTTGAGCAAAGGAGTCATTATAACCCTGATAGGTCACCCCTCGCATTTATTAAGCTGCGAGATAGACCATCATTCGGGTCGGCTGCTGAGATGCAAGGCGTCGAAAGCATCTGTGCGAAACGAATAAAGAGCAAAATAGCTTCATAAATTTACCAATCTATTCAAATAAGGAAAAAGAAAGGCTGAGCCGGCAGCCTTGAGCGCGAGGAGACTAAAGAGGCTCTATACGGTTAATTTAATTTAGCTTCTAATTTGTACGCTTTAGGTGGATGCTGTGTAGCTCACGATTCGTGGCTGCTGTAGTGCTACTCCAAAGATCGGGGTCGAAGAAGCACCGGGTCTCGTCTCACTTTCAGCCATCTAGCCACCGCTGTTAGCACTGCTGGGAGCGTGGCAAGTGCACTGGGACGGGCGTGGCTTGTGTTGCGGGTCTTGCCACGGCATCCAGATGCAGTCGTTGTTGCTTGGATATCCGGCGGGAGCGAAAGTCTCGTCCATCGGTGGTACAGCTTGGAGAATGTATGCCTGCAGTTTCTTCATGAGTTGCCCGAGTACCTGTACCAAGATAGAAATTCTTTATAAAACATAAAAATGTAGTGACTCTTCATCGTTTTACTTCAAATCTTTTGGGAAGTGAACTAGACGCGTTGAGTTGAAGCCCCCAATGAGTTGCACATTGAACACATTGAAACAAGAGCCAGAGATTGGAAAGAAAAACGTCAAACAGGATGATTGTTTCACAGAACTAAGAAAAGCTCGTGCGACGCGTGCTGAGCACTTCACTCACCCGTCCTGTGGTAAAAATAGTACTCGTCAATACTTTATGATAAGCTTAAAATTGACTACATATTCTGCCTCCAGGGCGACCTTTCTGCATTTTATGACAGCTTGGCTTCAGCAGCGCGTTCGGCGCGAACAACCACGACAAACTTCTGCGAAAAGTGGCGCAAGCCGGTGTCTGCGGACTTCTTGCTTTGGTGGATAGGACATGTCCTTACTGGTCGCACACACCAAGTCTTTTCCCACAGTTCACGCTCTCAGCGTTTCGCGGTCACGGCTCGTGTATACCACAAGGCTCCGTAGTCGGCCCAACCTTGCTTCGTTGTATAGAAATGGTCTCCCCCTGTGCGACGACATACAAAGAGTTCACTATGTGGACGATACCATGCTGCTTGCTCGAACGCCCAGTCACGCCAGCCGCTGCACCCTTAGGCCCATTTGTCCCAAGTCCAGCAGTCGTTTACACTAAACTGTCACGTCCTGAACGCATCCAAGTGCGCCGTCATGCGGATTAGCCACAGTCGCACCCCGGGAACTCCCGCATTTACTCTCCACGGCGTCCCTCTCGGTCATTGTTTCATCTATGTCGATTCTTGGTGTGACGTTCACTCCTGACCTGTCTTTTTCGGTTCAATTGAAAAGCAGCGGCCCAGACCAGACGTGTTCATGGGATTTGTGACACAAGTCTTGAGGATCCGTGGTACAGCAACGTTTCGTCTTTTATTCGCTCCACCCTACTCTCGCAACTCGAATATGGTGATGCAGTGTGGTGTCTATGCCTGGTTAATTTAGCCGACCGCCTGATGTGCATGCAGCGGCGCTTGAAAGGGATCTTCTCCCGCCAGAACGAGCCTTCACTGCCATATGAGAGTCGCCAACAGCGCCTCAGATGGCAGACCGTGTCTCACTGGAGGAAAGTCTGCTAGAGTGAACCTGACCTGCCGCCTCAGATACGTGAGATACAAGACGAGTCGGCACGGAAGTTGTCTGACTCAAAATGGGGAGCTTCTTTTAATTGCTGCGCCATTTTTACCTTTCTTGACTAATTATAGCCATAAATTAAATTACAATGTCATTCTGTCTTTGTGCCTTCAAATGCGTTTCTTATCGTTTTTTTTCTTCAATTCGCGACTGTGTTTTTGTAGTTTTGAGTTGGCAACACTGGTCTATATACTCTGTGTGAAATATGTGTGCTGTGTAAACTGGCGCTGCTTCTGCAGTGCTGGTAACCCCAGACGTCCAAAGAAACACGCGGCTTCGTATTGTATAACACCTTCGAGCATGCGCTCGTGCGCGAGGAGCTTGAGACGCTAGAGCACTGCAGAGCTACACTAGCCTAACATTACACTAGCACTAAATAGTCTACACGAGCGTTAAATATATTTTTGTAGTTATTGTAGTTTTTTGGCTAGAGTCAGTTTGTTGCACCATGATCGCCGACACTATACAGCCGCCGAGTCAAACTTCTCGTACATCATAAAAAAGACACGGAGGTTTCTCTTCAGACACAACGACAGAGTCATCTGCGGAACGTATACCTCACGCATGTTCGAATCATGTTGACTTGCGACGCTTTGAACATGCTCTGCAGCAAAGGTTTGTGCAGTGTCCAATGTGTCATTGCGTCTGCAGACAGCCTTTTGTTCGTTCTATTAGCAGTGTGACGCGGCTTAGCGTTATAGCAGCCGGAATTCAATGCGACCCTATTCAACCCAGCCGAAATATAAACTCGCCGCACCATACCAGCTTACGATAGCTAGCCAAGTTCTGTAGCTCGCAGGGATCCTTGACCACGTCGAACAGGTGTGGCGTGTCCTCCGTTCTGAAGTTGTCTTTGCGGGATCTCCGCAGTGAACCTTCGTTTTGCCGCGCCATGACGTCGGCAGCGACCATCCCGTCCTGTTCGGGTGAAACGCCTTCAGTGCCTTCCTGCGAGGGACTCGGAGCATCAGCCTGTCCAGGTCGACGCGCGGAGAGCGGGTTCCCGGGGGTGGGCAGGCGCTGGTCGTACGTCCCGTTCTCGTAGCTACTTGACGACCAGCTTGAAGTCGCCGCACCGGAGGGCCGCCGTTCCGTCGACCGAGTCGAAGTTGAGCAGCATCTCGCGGCGAGGAGACGGAAGGTCTCGGGACAGTGCCTCCACATGTCCAACCCGTCGATGACGCCGAGGTCCGCAATATCTCCTCCTGCATTTAAATGGTCGTATATGGAGATGTCTAATATCTAATAACCATCTACGTCGGTTCGTTTTTTAGTTCTTTTGTAGTCAACATCAGTTTACGCTGATAACTAGCACACCCTCAAAAGCTCTTACATGTCTACGGGGCTATCGAACCACGATGTCCTACCAGTGAACCACGGTACCATTGACCTATTTTTTGCGGGCTGGCATCAACGCCTGAGCCCAGGAGAGTGTGAGCGCGCCCCAGGCAGCACACACGACGTCGAGATGACGTCGAAATAAGGTCCTAGACGTTGGGCGACGTCGAAGTCCTTAACAAACTTTTTATCGACGGCATTGGTACGTCCACATGAGAGGTTCTGACAACGTCAAACACGCGACGTAGTGACAACGTCATAAGCTTCACCTCGACGTCCTCAATAGTAATCGACGTCTCTTCGACGTCTTGTATGAGAAGTTCTGTGAACGTCAAGCACGAGACGTCATAACAATGTCCTGAGTAACACCTTGACGTCTTCGACATTAATCGACGTCAGTTCTACGTTTTCTCCGGGAAGTTATTTGAACGTCGAGCACGAGACGTCCCAACAACGTCCTGAGCAACACCTTGACGTCATCAACATTATTCGACGTCAGTTCTACGTTTTTTCGGGAGGTTCTTCAAACGTTGAGCGCGAGACGTCCCAACAATGGCTGAGCAGCACCTTGACGTCATTGGCAATAATAAACGTCAGTTCTACGTTTTCTCCGGGAAGTTCTTTGAACGTGGAGCACGAGACGTCCCAACAATGTCCTGAGCAACACCTTGACGTCATCGACATTATTCGACGTCATTTCTACGTTCTTTTGGTAAGTTCTTCGAACGTTGAGCGCGAGACGTCCCAACAATGTCTGAGCAACACCTTGACGTCATTGGCATTAATAGACGTCAGTTCTACGTTTTCTCCGGGAAGTTCTTTGAACGTTGAGCGCGAGACGTCCCAACAATCTCTGAGCGAACACCTTGATCACCCTGAACAAGCGCCTTATAGAGCCCAAGGTGTTGTCATATCACTTTTAAAATTTCTCGTCAATGTCAGCATTTTTGATACTGTGCATGCAATCCACCTTTCAACCTGGCTTAACTGCAGAAATCTCTTACAATATTATCATTCTCGTGATTGTTGTTTTAGCAGGAATTGCTTAAAAAGCCGAGAAATCACAAAAACAAAATACAGGATTTAGCTCGGAGTCAGCGGGACTGTTTATAGCATTTTTAGGGTTTCTAACCTAATATCAGCGTCTTTGAAGCTGTAAGAGAATGATAATATTGTAAGAGATTTCTGCAGCTGAACCAGGTTGAAGGGTGGACAGCATGCACAGTATAGAAAACGCTGTCATTGACGAGAAATCTTAAAAGTGATATGACAGGTCCTTGGGCCCTATAGGACGCTTGTTTAGGGTGACTCCGAATTACACCCAAAACTGTGTAGCCATGGAAGTGGCCGAAAATCCCGATCACTAGGAAGCTGAAGGAACACCGTTCCCATGATTCCTAGAGTGCGGGCCGGGGCGCTTGGGGGTTTTAGCAAATGGTCTATTCCGTCCGAATATACACGCTTTCGCGAACATACCTTCGAGCAACGAAGCCAGATCCGGCTGACTCCATTGTTCCACGGTGGCCCAGGTCGAGACCGTTATCAATTGACATCCCGTTCAGTCTCGAAGTATGCTTTACGGTTTATGGTCGTTAAATGGAACGTTATTTCAACGTTGACATAACCTTATCACAGAAGTGCGCTCGACATTTTATGTCGTTAAATGGGACGTAATTATATCGCTAATATGACGTTCTCAATTGACATCCCGTTCAGTTTAGACGTATACTCGACGTTTTATGGTCGTTAAATGGGACGTTGTGTCAATGTTGATATAACGTTATCACTTGACTTCCCGTCCAATTCAGACGTGCACTCGACGTTCTAAGGTCGTTAAGTGGGACGTTATGTCGACGTAAAATCCACGGTTTTTTCCAGACATTAGCCTTTCCATATTACGTCGAAAGGACCTGACGTTCAGACTTTCGACGTTGTTACGACATGTGGTTCCTGACGTCATCAACCTTCTTTCGACGTCTTTTCAACGTGTCTGTGCTGCCTGGGGCATGATGCACGTGCTTGCACACAAGGAGCTCAAGGGAAAGCCACGTCGGGTGAGCAAATATGCCTCCCAGTTTATCCAAGTTATAAGAATGAGCGAATTAAGATAGATAGCCAATCTCTTCTGGAGAAAAATATTCCTGGGAATAAAATATAGATGATCTGTAAACCCCTCCGCCACCCATAAAAAAGAAGAATATATATATATATATATATATATATATATATATATATATATATATATATATATATATATATATATATATATATATATATATATATATATATATATATATATATATATATATTATATATATTAAGGCTTTCCCAAACATCTCCTCCGCCGTAAAACGAGCCGGACAAATAAAGGCTATAACATAAAAAAATTGATTTCACCGAATATGCGCTGAGTCGGTAATTTTTGCCATGTGAATATTGAATGCACAGTCTTCTTCCCGTGGAATAATGAGAACAAAAAACTTTCTGACGTCAAAGTTAGGCGCGCTCGCAGACGTGTGAGTTAGCGACGCTATTTACTATGCGTCGCCATCGTCTCAATAGGTGCAGCGAGCAGATATCAGAATTGGTCGTCTGCTCGCTGCACCTATCCGAGATGGCGCCACAAGGCTAATAGCGTCGCTAGTTCGGTCGTCTGCGAACGCGCCCAACCTTGACTAAGTTTTTTGCTTTAATTTTTTGCAAAAAAGAACTGTGCCTTCAAATTTATGAGAGTGAAACTGTCCTGCTCAGTGCACATTCGGTGAAAGTTTGAGCTTTCTATATGCAGGCTCCGATCTTTCCGGCTCGTTTTACAGCAACAGTTCCGCTTGCTTGGGACACCCTAGGCACACATACGACAATAATCTGCAAGACAGTTGGCGGAGCTACGTGAACTCAACTCAGGTTTGTGGTTCGCCCAAGTCATTCCGCATAGAGCAGTGATTGGATCCTTGGGGCCCTCGACAACGCCGGATGATGATTTGTTCCAGATGGGTTGCTAGCGATAACAACGCACGCGTATATAGTCACAGAATAAGTTACGCTTCGGGATCCGACACTTCAGCCACATTGGTGCTCTAAATCATTCTTGTCAGTTATCTCAAGCAATATCTAAAATCGCCGCATATGCGTCTTTCTTTTCGTCCTCAACAAAAGGTTGAAACACTCCTCGACATAACAGACCGATATAGCCCGAGCTTTCTGACGCTGCATCTAATGCAGGGTTGCAAATAATGTAGTCTCTGGTAGCTTCAAGGAATACTGAACCAAATATTTAAGTGTCCAGAATAAGTGGCGCCCGATCTTTTCACGAGCTAACAGCCACCGGTGTGCGCGATCACACGGAACGAAATTGACGTCATAGTCCTCCATTCACTCTTAAGATGACAGTGAAATGCTTGGGCTGCAGGCAAGAGGAAAATAAAAGCAGGCTTTTCATCTGGACAGTGGGATCTGGTATAAAAGGTAAGCGATTAATTGGTCTAAAAAGCATGTAGCTTTCACTTGTGGACACAAGAGCCTGTCTTTACTCTCCTCTCGCCCGGAGCCACAACATTTCTCTGCCGAAGTAAGCGTGAATGGAGGATTATGGCGTCAATTTCGTTGCGTGTGTTCGCACACACCGGCGGTTGCTGGCTTGCGGAAAGATCTTGCTCTAATTACTATGGACACTGAAATGCTTGATTCACTATCCCTTTCAAATCAATGCATGGGTGCGGCCTCAGCGGTGATAACCAAAAGGGCGGTGCCCGCCAGAAAATCGGTAAATGCAGTGCCGATATTCAGGGCGTACGCGCCGAGAAACGGAGGGAGAGGAGGAGACAAGAGTACGCGGAGATGTCAGAACGCCGCGCTCTGGTTGGAGTGAATAGTGGGTACACCTAAAGCGAGCTGCCTTTGTCTCCACCGCACTCGTCGAACGCGTTCGGAACTCGGGAACGCCGGCGTCTGGCCTTTTCACTCCATCTCACGAACACCAGCAGTGCAGACAAAGATACGGGCACGAGCGCGTGGCTTTGTAAAGCGCTTTCTATGCACGATTTTGTGCACAAGCAAAAGCATTTGGCTAAAGTACACTCTAAGAAAAAAATGGAAAAAAAAGGTAGCAACGGCGCGTTCTCCTCCCTTTTACTGAGGCGCCCTCAAGCGGACACGAGAAGAAGGAAGGAACGAAATGCTTTTCTAATCCGCAAGATATGATGCCCTTTCCCCTATTTTCCACCCTTCCCCATCCCCAGCATTAGGTCATAGAGCCATCCTTGTGCAATACAAATATTTTCCCTCCTCCTCCAGACAGACGGAAAAAAGGTTCCGCCCTCCCGTTTCGTCTTCTTTCGGTTTTGTTTTTCGAGCAGGTTGCCCACGTTGTTTAATAAATGTTGTTGAGTTGAATTAGCTTCAGCGGCAGCGAATACTGCCTGTAATTCCGTCTTCTAGTTCAAACGTGCAGAACGTTTCGGTTGAATTGACGTTTTTATTACAAACTTTAGCAAACGAGCAAACCAAGCCGCTAGAAACAGTGAAGTTCCGGAGCAGTGCCGGCAGCACTACGTACACTGGGCCAGGATGGCCATCTCCGGATTTCGCAACCCACGCGGAATATAATCACGCGGACTGCGCGGAACGATGTGTCGACGTTAACGACATTATGGAAATTGCGGTAAATTCGTCCAACACAGGCAGGTTTCGCTGCCGGGTTCCTGGGTTCCTTCTGTGCTGAGTTCGGTTCTATTTTCCGATACCGAGTGGCAACCGGCGGCCGATCAACGTGGTCCTGTATGCCTGCGTGTCGGCAACATAGCAGCAACATCGCGATGGCAGTGTTGTGCGTTGTGAACAGAAGACGTATTATCGCCGATGTGACCGTGTCTTCGCGTATCAGCGGTGTAACAACAAGATGAGGTGGAGTAAACTCTCGGGCATTGATGGCGCCGGTCGAGCCATGATCAGAGGGGGCGGGGTATCCCAGGTTGACGAGCCCATTTACATTAATTGCTTTCTTTCTTTATTTATTTATTGATTTTGCAGGCCATGGCCGGCAGGGTGAAAGAAGAAAAAAGGCATTTCTGCCTGAGGAGCTTTCTCCGCCCGTTGCAGCTGTACAGCTATTGTTCGAAAGAGGCAGCAACAAGCACAACAGCTACAAAAAGAACCCGAAACCCGGAAACATTGCAACGAAACCAGGTGCCCGCAACAACTGCAGCACAACCCAAACACCCCACACAGTCATAGGCAACAACAGAGCCCGTGTGTTTCCCCTCCAAAACAATAAATAAAAGCAATTAAAGAGATCACATGCCGCGTATACACGAACACGAAAACAAAACATCGAAAGAAAACAAATAAACTCCACGCAAACCAGTGAACACACCAGTCATCATCAAAGGTGATACCATCACAAATCAGAAAGCGCCCAACAAATTAGGCACCTGCAACAATGGACCTTTTTCACATACCGACGGCACCAGGCGGTGGCTGCACGAACTAAAAATCGAGGAAGGGACCTACCTGCGCTACCAGTCGATAATGGGAGCTACGCTACCAGTTTCTTCGTTCTCTGAGCAGCAGGGCGTGCCCAACGCGCCGTCCAATTGGGGCATCCGTGGCGTCCACTTAAACGTCGTGTTATTCTTTCCGTCCGCTTTCTTTTTTTGCGTAACACAATTATATGTATGCTGCCATTACGTTTTCTACTCGCTGATCCACAGCCTCCTTCCCAATTTCCTCGATGTTTCATGCACACTTCCGCCGCTTGGCATCGGGCGCTCGCGCGTGCGCAGAACGCTTCTCGGAAAAGGTCCATTGCAGCACAATTCAGTCATCAATCACCCACACAGCCATAAACAACGTCACAGGCGGAATGTGTGCAAAAAAAAGAAAAAAGAAGCATCAACAGAGAGAGTTGAAGACCGCTTGAAGGATTACTATGCGATCGATCGACCTGCGGATAGCCGTGTTGTAACGCTGGTCTGAACCGTAGCAATGTGACTGTCGGTTGTCTCCTCTTCGAGAGCGATTGCGCTCTGGGGAAAGGACTGAACAGTATGAAAATATGACGGAAAGTACGCATATTTACAGCTTGAATCTTTAGTACAAAAAAAAAATAAAGGGTGAAATAGAAAAAAAAAACAAAGCTATTATTTCTTAGTTACGCGGTGGGATGAGCTTTTCGAGCTCGCCACAGCCCAGCTTCGTACTCTTTACACCGGCCGCAGGTCGCGGCTTTGAATCCATTCAAGTCAGACTTGTGCTCGTTACTTGAAAAATGTAATGGATTACAGTTACAAATTACCCAGCGAGGAATGTAATTAATTACCATTACAGATTGTTTTCGCTGAAAAGTAACGGATTACTTTACTCATTACGTTCCAAATTACTTTCACGTTACTTTTTCCTTACACTTATCCAGCAAAAAAATATAAACAATCTTGATATTTTTCAAAACATTTCTGCAACTCTACATTTCATTTCTCATACGTCCAAATTATGGTAGTCCTTGTAAAAGTATATATTGTACTTAAGAGAAAGAGTGTAGGTGCACTCCGTTCACCAGTAAGCTGACAAGGCATCGAAAGCTGCAACCACACCCACCATCCCGCTAGCTTACGGCCTCCGGAAATGATCCCTGGAATTTTGCAGACAAAGCTAGCGGTGCGCATGCTCAGCAGTAGCGTCTACCTTCGTTATGAGATTCGGAGCTAAAGAAGCGATCTACGAAAGCTCCCTTTGACTCGGATGTTTTGCCTGTTATTCATCAGAAAAGAAAGACTTGGTTCTAACAT